>SMSR01009221.1:4954-19368 GCA_019453355.1 Ceratina japonica | reverse complement strand
ACATAAATGTATGTAGAGAATACGTACACAGCTTTATGAGATAAGGCAATTAATGTTGAAGCAGCTTGAAGCTTGAAGTCGCTCGGAATGAAACAGAATTATCCTGCGCAATTGTATAGAAACCTACAAATACATATGTACGTTCATTCCGCCTTATCCTGGATGATATCCATGAAGCCGGTTTCGACTTCAGGACGCGGCCTGGTAGCGGAGCTTCCTATACATACACCTAGGTTTCTCTGAACCTTAGAAATGTGCGTAATTAAGATACTCGAATGGTTGCACGCTCGAGAGACACTTGTGCGGTGACTGAAACTATGCATTATATGTGTATGTATATACGTAGTACACTTTTCTCGTAATAAGCAACAACTTTCTGCCTCGAAGTGGGCAACTCGCTATCTCTTCTTTCTGTAGAGTGAGAGGTCCGCGAATCGAGCAAAGTGAAACTGATAAACTATCTTAAGGAGCTGGGAAAATCAAGGCATTTCCAGAAAATTGACTGATTAATATATCACACTTTTTACGCAGATTATTATCAATACTGTAATCCTGTACTGAAGTAACGCAAAATATGGGTTCACAGGGACCTACCTTCTTGTCCTTATTTTGAAAGAGTTCAATTTAGTGTCTTAGAACGCTCTCTCTCTTCTTCTTTGGCATAAAATTATTTAACTTCGATTCCAAGGTACAATGTTTGGTTTAACTATATCAGTAATGTTACTAATATCAGTAATGTTATTAATCAATTACCAGAGTGCACTGGATTGGAATCTTCTCTTCCCGAAGGAGTGGACTCCTCTCTTGACGAGCCGAAACCCTTCAAATATAAGGACGAATGCCTGGTTTTCGAAAACCCTCATTTTCGTCCAGTGTAATGGGTAATATTTTTATTTTAACTACATATCAATAACGTTATTAATCAGTGATTAGAGCGCACTAGATTGGACTCTTTTCTTTCCGAAGGAGTACTTGACGAGTCGGAAATCTTCGAATATAAGGACGAAGGCTTAATTTCTGAAAACCCTCATTTTCGACCAGTTTAATGGATAGTATTGCCTAATTCTTAATTTGTATTTCGAGATTTGTGTTTTCTCTATACCTTCCCATACTATCATATTGATATTTCCTATTCCTTGTTTCATACCGATGCGTATATACATTATCCCTCCGTTAAGACATTGGTCTCTAAACTTCGCCCGTAAACAGTTATATACCGAAAATCAAAGTTACACGGAGAAATATTAATACACATTTCGCTTAGTAAGCTGTATGTGTTCGACCGGCAGGAAAACCGTTTCGCACTATGCATTACATAAATTCGAGGTAAACCGTGCGATGGCAGAAACTCGGTAACAATGCGAATACGTAGGTATACCAAATTTACCGTTTGCCATAGTTTTCCGACAAAATTGTATCGCGCTTACAAACCGAACTTTACTAATGCGTAATTCTCAGCCCCGGACTGTTAACCATGGATCTAATTACGGTTCCAACTGTTAGATTTAGCTTATGCTTCGTTTTTTATCACGTGTTGCTAGATGTTTCAGAACCACTTTCACTAAACTTTCATTAATTTAATCAGGGATTAAGCTTACCCAACAGNTCAAGGCATTTCCAGAAAATTGACTGATTAATATATCACACTTTTTACGCAGATTATTATCAATACTGTAATCCTGTACTGAAGTAACGCAAAATATGGGTTCACAGGGACCTACCTTCTTGTCCTTATTTTGAAAGAGTTCAATTTAGTGTCTTAGAACGCTCTCTCTCTTCTTCTTTGGCATAAAATTATTTAACTTCGATTCCAAGGTACAATGTTTGGTTTAACTATATCAGTAATGTTACTAATATCAGTAATGTTATTAATCAATTACCAGAGTGCACTGGATTGGAATCTTCTCTTCCCGAAGGAGTGGACTCCTCTCTTGACGAGCCGAAACCCTTCAAATATAAGGACGAATGCCTGGTTTTCGAAAACCCTCATTTTCGTCCAGTGTAATGGGTAATATTTTTATTTTAACTACATATCAATAACGTTATTAATCAGTGATTAGAGCGCACTAGATTGGACTCTTTTCTTTCCGAAGGAGTACTTGACGAGTCGGAAATCTTCGAATATAAGGACGAAGGCTTAATTTCTGAAAACCCTCATTTTCGACCAGTTTAATGGATAGTATTGCCTAATTCTTAATTTGTATTTCGAGATTTGTGTTTTCTCTATACCTTCCCATACTATCATATTGATATTTCCTATTCCTTGTTTCATACCGATGCGTATATACATTATCCCTCCGTTAAGACATTGGTCTCTAAACTTCGCCCGTAAACAGTTATATACCGAAAATCAAAGTTACACGGAGAAATATTAATACACATTTCGCTTAGTAAGCTGTATGTGTTCGACCGGCAGGAAAACCGTTTCGCACTATGCATTACATAAATTCGAGGTAAACCGTGCGATGGCAGAAACTCGGTAACAATGCGAATACGTAGGTATACCAAATTTACCGTTTGCCATAGTTTTCCGACAAAATTGTATCGCGCTTACAAACCGAACTTTACTAATGCGTAATTCTCAGCCCCGGACTGTTAACCATGGATCTAATTACGGTTCCAACTGTTAGATTTAGCTTATGCTTCGTTTTTTATCACGTGTTGCTAGATGTTTCAGAACCACTTTCACTAAACTTTCATTAATTTAATCAGGGATTAAGCTTACCCAACAGCAAAATTTTAACTTCATCGCATATTAATTTGAAACGTTTGTATAATATACATTTTATAAAAATGAGCTAACTGCCTTAATAAAATAAATTAAAAACCAGTTTAAATCGTCAAAAAATTCAGGTTAAAATTTTGATATTCACAAAACCTTAATCATTGATTAAATTAATAGGAACTTAATATTAATCTGACATCTTTCAGACATTAATTTCAAATATCTTCGTGCAATTTCTCACTGGCATTTGTTAAAATCTGGTAATAAAGGGGGATCGTAATTCACGCGATATTCGCATTCTACTTTTATCGAAATTAATCCAAGTCCAAGTAATCATTCTCCGGCATAAATTCTTTTCCATAAGTTCTCCTCGGAGGAGATTCCTCTCTCGTTCATAAGTACAGCGCGGCGAGGAAATGTATTCAGCCGGAGGACGATCGCGGCAGCATATGGCCGTGTAGAAAATGCCGAGGTACCTATTCCTCAAGCCGACGCGACGACGCGACGACGGGGAGGGTCCGTGAAAATTTTCTGGGAGAAGCGATAAGATGTAATAATCGCTCCTTTTTCCGCGGAGGATGAGGAGGAGGAGGAGGTGGAGGAAGCGCGGCGTGGCGCGGTGGGCGCACATACCCGGAGCGAGCCGGGTTATAGAACACCGACGGTGTAATAACCTCCGTGGCCCAGATACGGAGAGAAAAATCGAAGTCGACGACAGACATATTGGATGCTCGGAAGATACCCACCTATCCACCCCACCTACATCCGTTTCGGTGTTTTTGTCCCACTTCTTATTCCCGCGCCGGTGACTCGCCCGACATCCAAATATCAATTCTTTCGGGACACACACGTGCGCCGCTCCGCGCGTCCCGTTCACGATCGATACGATTCCGACGCTGCATAATCCCTCTTCTTGCGCGACAATGCACCTTTTCTCTGTCGACGTTCCTGCTACTGTTCGAACGACTCCGGGAATATACAGCGCACTGGAAAACGCGTCATTTTACTAGTTCTTCAATTTGTTTCTCTTCATGCTTTCTTAAATATGATAAGCGACGATATAAAGGAGGACGTAGGATGTTTGGGACACGTAGAATGCTGTTGAAGTAGGTTTAATCATGTAATGTACTGCCTGTCATAACTCTGTAGTCAGATGGCAGAACGTGATGTAAATAATTTCGTAATTTTATGGTATTTCTTCACGTAGCTTCAATTATACACATTATGTGACATTATGTGACATTTTGTGTATACATTGTATCTGAAGGAGTAAAAGTTGGAGTGGCATAAGTCACTATTCGGATTTGAATGATTCCGGAAATGGCACAGCTGTCTGTCTGTTGGCCTATAATTCTGTAGTCAGATGGCGAAATGTGACAAGAATAATTTCGTAATTTTATGGTATTTTTTCATATAGCTTCAATTGCACACACTATGTTTATGCATTGTATCTAAAGGGGTAAAAGTCGCAGTGGTATAAGTCACTTTTCGGAATTGATCGGTTCCGAAAATGATACATTTGAATATTTGTATTATTATATTATTAAAACATTAATTTTAGAAATTGTAAGACTTTTAAAAAAGTTATTACAAAATTTCTATTTTATTTATGAAAGAATATAAATACAACAATGACAGACTATTATAATTGCTATTACATGTTTTAAAAATATTTCAAAGTTAAAATAATATCAACTTCAAAAATACTATTCAAGACAGACAATAAATAGTAAGATTTGTAGAGCTTGCACGTAGGAAGTGAATTTGTACTTATCTCACGTTTCTTTTAAAAGTATTAGCATTCGTAATCGAGAAATGCAATGCAAGTCACAACTTGAAAGTAACTTCCTCTATTATGACTTTTATCTCTGCATATAATAGTAAAAACCGAAAAGGATTTCAGATTAATAGACATCGTTACCAAGTCACGTGTCATTATGTTAATTCACTTCGTTATTATTACGTACAATACAANCTGTCTGTCTGTTGGCCTATAATTCTGTAGTCAGATGGCGAAATGTGACATGAATAATTTCGTAATTTTATGGTATTTTTTCATATAGCTTCAATTGCACACATTATGTTTATGCATTGTATCTAAAGGGGTAAAAGTTGGAGTGGCATAAGTCACTTTTCGGAATTGATCGGTTCCGAAAATGATACATTTGAATATTTGTATTATTATGTTATTAAAACACTAATTTTAGAAATTGGAAGACTTTTAAAAAAGTTATTACAAAATTTCTATTTTATTTACGAAAGAATATAAATACAACAATGACAGAATATTATAATTGCTATTAGATGTTTTAAAAATATTTCAAAGTTGNACATCGTTACCAAGTCACGTGTCATTATGTTAATTCACTTCGTTATTATTACGTACAATACAATTTCAATGCATTCGATTACCTTCGGGCAAACAGTTTTCCAAGAAGTGGAAAGTTATTATTGGTTTAGTCAGGAGCTGAACGTCCTGAAAAGGCAGCACGCTTCGTTCCATTGTGCACGATTAGTCCGAGCTTGAAAACCCGTTGTCTACGACTTGCATTCATCGGGTTTATCGGATCGTAAGCTCGCGCATCCGCGCGCTTAAATTAACGTTACGCAATAATTTAGCTGTTCCGAAAGCTCGTGCTCATTCTCGCGCTGCCTGCCCGTTCGTTAATTCTTTACGTATGTACGTACAGTCGGTCAAAAGATTTCTCAAACAACAGGCTCAAAATAGTTAATTTTAAGAAACATTTAGAAATCCATTTATTGTTTATCAAAATTCACCTAGTACATCATTTTCATTCTGCATCAAATGATCTCTCTTTTTTGTAAGACATAAAAAGATCGTCCTATTATAAATGATAAAGAAATTGTATCTATACTGTTATACTCCGTCCTCAAATCATGGCATTTACATTTGTTTCATAACCATGCTTTTCCCCAAAATCTGTTTCACCTCAGAGTATAAAATATGTTTATTTGATGTTTAATGATAATCAAATTATGGTTAATGACAATTAACTTTAGCTGAATTTTGAATACTCAATACGCAAAATCATAGAAAGTAAATGCTATGACATTTAATTCATAAATGCGAACCAAATATTAAATGTCGTTATTTAATTTCCTTATCTTAATATTTTATTTTGTATAAAAATCTCTAATCTTCCAATGTCTAAAATTTGATAAGTGTACTTTTGCCACTGATTGTACGTATGTATTTATTTATTTCGATCGTGCTCACCGCGTTTATCCAGGATTACTAGCGCCGTTTGTTCGCGTTCATGGTGATGCTCTATCCCAGACCTACCAATACGAACGGCTGTATGGAAAATAGAATAGCCTTTTTTTCGTAAACGAAACGATTCCTGCGCTTCGTGCAGTTTACCATTGTAATTAAATTTCCCCAGCGGTACGTTTCAAACGCGAAATAATTCATCCGTCATATTTGCGTTTTCATTCGCATTGTAGTTCCATTAATTTCTGTTATCCAGTAAAATTGTAAAGTTCTCGTTTAAGCAAACAGAGACTCCAGAGCAATTATTTTTTTGTATGGAAAAATGTTTTCTGATTCAATCAGCTATTTTCGATTAAAATCATTTTCATATTATTTTTTGTTTACTTCGTTTGTTATACATTCTGTCTCACGAAACAGTGGACAATCCTTTATTTGTTAAATTATGGAAAATTGATAAAAATTTGTATACGAAATTTATAGAATGTTTAAGGAGGTGCGCATTTTGTTGGAAACAAATTTTCTTCACTATTATTATCTAATAAGATACGATGATCAAATGGAACTCTATATTTTCTTTTGCATTATTTGACAGATCTTTTCAAGACGATTTCACTTATCCTTTATGTATACGTCGTCCTTTTCGATAATAAGAAGTCCACGTCAATGAAAGCAGCACTAAACGCAAGTATGTATTGTCCTTTGGTCTACCGATCCTAACACAAGCTACACAGGTATCCATTTCAAGTAGTTTACCCACAATAGCTCTTGCCGCGCTTCCTATCCCCACCGCAATGTTAGTAAATTTTGGGGATCAATATCTCAAAACATGATCAAAATCGTCTTCATAAAAATAAAGACTGCCTAGCGTTTCGTGAGGTATTCTGTAGNTTTTGAATACTCAATACGCAAAATCATAGAAAGTAAATGCTATGACATTTAATTCATAAATGCGAACCAAATATTAAATGTCGTTATTTAATTTCCTTATCTTAATATTTTATTTTGTATAAAAATCTCTAATCTTCCAATGTCTAAAATTTGATAAGTGTACTTTTGCCACTGATTGTACGTATGTATTTATTTATTTCGATCGTGCTCACCGCGTTTATCCAGGATTACTAGCGCCGTTTGTTCGCGTTCATGGTGGTGCTCTATCCCAGACCTACCAATACGAACGGCTGTATGGAAAATAGAATAGCCTTTTTTTCGTAAACGAAACGATTCCTGCGCTTCGTGCAGTTTACCATTGTAATTAAATTTCCCCAGCGGTACGTTTCAAACGCGAAATAATTCATCCGTCATATTTGCGTTTTCATTCGCATTGTAGTTCCATTAATTTCTGTTATCCAGTAAAATTGTAAAGTTCTCGTTTAAGCAAACAGAGACTCCAGAGCAATTATTTTTTTGTATGGAAAAATGTTTTCTGATTCAATCAGCTATTTTCGATTAAAATCATTTTCATATTATTTTTTGTTTACTTCGTTTGTTATACATTCTGTCTCACGAAACAGTGGACAATCCTTTATTTGTTAAATTATGGAAAATTGATAAAAATTTGTATACGAAATTTATAGAATGTTTAAGGAGGTGCGCATTTTGTTGGAAACAAATTTTCTTCACTATTATTATCTAATAAGATACGATGATCAAATGGAACTCTATATTTTCTTTTGCATTATTTGACAGATCTTTTCAAGACGATTTCACTTATCCTTTATGTATACGTCGTCCTTTTCGATAATAAGAAGTCCACGTCAATGAAAGCAGCACTAAACGCAAGTATGTATTGTCCTTTGGTCTACCGATCCTAACACAAGCTACACAGGTATCCATTTCAAGTAGTTTACCCACAATAGCTCTTGCCGCGCTTCCTATCCCCACCGCAATGTTAGTAAATTTTGGGGATCAATATCTCAAAACATGATCAAAATCGTCTTCATAAAAATAAAGACTGCCTAGCGTTTCGTGAGGTATTCTGTAGATATATTTATATAAATTATGTTTATATTTTATATGTATCACAGGTGAGAGTTAAGATATAATTTAAATCTCTGAAATCATTTAAACCTGATGCTATACGAGAATTATCTGTGGTACTTCTTACACATTATACTTATATTATACCTCTATACATATGTATATTATATAGTGTATGTTTTTTATACCTCCAAATATTATAGATGACAGCTAAGGAATAACTTAAACCTCTAAAATCGTTTAGGAAGGCGGTGTTACAGAGGAAGCATCTGTAGACACCTCTTGTTCACTTTTCTCCTCCTCTCACACTTTCTCCGCCACCCCTGACTATTGTCTTACTTTTATTTCCTACTTTCTCTTTTTGTTTCTCGCTTCCTTCTTTCGTGTCGCTGGTCTACCCACTACTCTTGAACCACTCTTGAACAAGTTCGTGGTGGCTATTGTCTGAAAAGTTTCATTCAATCTGAAACTTGGTTCAAAGCCGCAAAGGCTTTCTTATCAGAATTAACGCAAACTCCATCGTGAAATTAATTCCTTGTAAATATCGCGTGGTATTATTGTTGAATTTCAGCGGCGGAGAGTTATTAGGCAACTTCGGATCTGAGTTAACAGTGTACCTTCTGAATAATGGCTCGCGTCTGGAATCGAAGGGGCGGGCGCGCGGAGAGTCGCGGCAGATTCTCAACGAACGGAAAGATTTGATTTCGGATGTGCACGGCTACGTAAATATACGAGTGTCAGAACCGTGAGGGGGATTCGCAACGAACACCGTTCCCAGAGTCAGCGGTACACGATAAGCAAAACTTCTTGAGATTTCCTCGGTTCATCTCCTGAACGGCAACTTTATTTCCTGGGGTAAAGCGCACAGAAACGGAGATGCTACCCCCAGAGACGTGCTCCTCCGCGAATCGAGCTCCACCTGCAGCCATAAATCTCTTTAGGATATTACTTAATGCACTGACGTTTCGAACCACGATAAATCGTTTTCTGCTTCTGCTTCCATGCTGATCCATGACATTTCCAGTGTACCGGCAAAGTGTATATCGATACACGTATCGCTGTCTCTGTCGGTTTTATGATCGTCAAACAGGATTTTTTATTTCTCACCGTTATTACATCGTACAAAGTACATCGCATCTAGCACGTTGCCAGTAAATCAAGTACTCATTCTATATCTACAAAAGCTCGTCAAAGTGTTCTGTCACTTCCTAAATTAGAATAATCTTCTTAACATCGGATGAAACATATATTTAAATTTGAACGAATCAATTTTTTGTGGAATGCCAGAAGACTTAGTTTAGCCAGAATAGTATATTAGTCAACCTTAGTATAACCAGTATATTAGTCAGAATCGCAAAGAGAAAAATAAATATCCTGATCTTTTTATTAGGATCTCTAATAAAAATTTGAAACATTTCGTTTGTATATTAGTAAATTATGTGTTCGTGTACAAAGTTTCATAAATATTGATGAGAACAAAAGTTGCATGCATGGACACATGTAAAAATTCTTAAATTTAATCTGACTCTCTGATGTTTAAAGAGATTCCAAAATTTGCTTGGAACAGTAAAGCCCTCCTAGTCTGTCTCCTAGCGGGATATATACTCAGGGGCTAGCTAAACTTCACTGTCCCAAAATATACTTCAGGTTTCTCCAATATACGTAAAAAAATAACTTCGTTACACGAACCACAAATTGTATTCGATTCAATATTCGACGACAGATTTTTTTTAAGTAATTGCTTTACAGGANGTCCCGTCATGCAAGTTGTAATCTACGTACCTGGGTATTTGGAACTCAGTGGCCCTATAAATTGGACATTGGCCTTTTTAATCCTAACAATTTCCCGATCTTGCTTTCCTACAATATTATCTTCTTATGTTCTGCTTATGTATACACGTATGTAGTATATTACATATATAGTATATTATGTAAAGTTACCTATTTATGTATGTATACGCGATACATGTATCATGAACTGTTAATATTAATAAATTACTACTAATAACTACTAATATTAATGATTAGTATAGAAATATCAGAGAGAGAATACAGTGTATATAAGATTTGTTTGTAAGGTTAAATTAGTATTATAAAAATTGGGTGGTTCTGTTTANCTTGCACAATGCATCGAGAATAGAATTTCCGAAGAGTAGATTGAAAATGCAGTTGACATGAACGTCTCGGTGGCTACCGTGAAAAAAATATATGCAGGAACCATCTTGGGTAAAGGTTATCCCGAAGACCTCAAACTTGCGAGGAGGGAACACATTGCGAGGGTAGAGAAGCGGGAGAGAGGCGGGGGGGGGAGAGGTAAAGGAGAGGCAAAGGAGAGGACAAGGAAGTGAGAGGGTATTGTGCTTTTAGACAGGGGTACGTACGTCGATTGACCCGAGCGTGTATCCCCCAGGAGCAATATACCGATCAGGTCCAACAAACCCACCCTTACCTTCTTTTCCCTCCCCGTCAATATATTCCCACAATAATCGACTCTAAGTCAGCTGAAAATCCTATTCCATTGGGATTTATACTCGGAGGCATCGCGAATCGAAAGACAACCGAAGCTATATCGAACAGAGAGATCTTTACTTTAATTCCATTGTAAGTAAGGATTAAACGGTGGTTTCGAGAATTTATGTGGAGCTTAAATTACTGATAAAAAGGTATACTATTGTCGTCTAGTGGCTAGGTCCATTAAATTGTACTACCACTGTCCCACAATAATAATAGCAAGTGAATATTTCTAAATTATTGGCGAATGCAGCTGTAAATTATGTTGTAGCTCGAAATTGCGAAGCTTTCAATCAAAATCAATGTTTTGATACATCTTTTAATTTTTATATTAAGGAGGTTCTACTCAAAATGAAAAAATTATAGAACTCTCTGAAATTAATATGTTATAAATGACGACTAAATGAGTTTATGTGCAACATTTCAGGTTGGGTTTCTGATTGTGTTGTAATTAAGAAGAAGAAGAAGAAATTTTTAAGTTTAGACCCAAATTAAAATCGGTCAATATAATAGAAATTGATAATAGAGAAAATGATGTGACTGAATATTAAATAATAATGAAGAGAGCTGCAAATTATGGGGAAAAAATTGATGGGAAGTACGAATAGAATAAGAGAATTCAGTGTGTACAAGGTGATATTAAATCCAAGATGAAAAGGAACTCACGGGCCAGCTGCTATATCGGTCCTTAGAACCAAATCGGTTATGAGAGACTGAGCCGGCCGCGTAAGTCCTTATGATTGCCTCTCGTTGGAAGGGATCATGACGATTTTTTTGTTTAATTTTCTACTCCGCGCGCCAGGACCGTTCGAAGAGGCCAAGCTCACCCAGACAGACAGCCGCCTCCCTATAGTAATGGAACAATTCATTCAATAGTTTCAATGAATCCTATTATAAATTCCAAACTATTAGTAGGTATGATTATTTACTCGGATGTTGAAAGATATCATTTTATTTCAGACACCTGATAAAATTAATGAGACAAAAGTGTTACTATTCATTTTAAAGAAAAGTCAGATTATTCTTTATGAAGCCGTTGAATAATTCATACCTATAGCTTCAATGATTCCTATTATAAATTCGAAACAATTAGTTGATATGATTATTAGGACGTTGGAAGATATTATTTTATTTGAAACGTCTGATTCAATTGAGAAAGGTTTACTATTCATTTTAAAGCAAAGTCAGATCACTCTTTATGAAGCCATTAAACAATTCTCTCTCACTCAATAGTTTCAGTAAATCCTATTCTAAATTCCAAATGATTACCATACGTATAATTGTTTATTAGAAAGTTGAAAAATATTATTTTATTTGAAATGATTAAATTGATGAGACGGAAGTGTTACTATTCACTTTAAAGGAGGATCAGATTATTCTTGCGTAAAGCCTGTTCCTTCTGGGGATAAGCACGGGAATTTGAAAAACGTAGGGATCTAACAGGCTTTCATGCGGTCAATGAGATTCGTTCTGAGAACCCATTCGTGTGGCGAGGCTAAATTGCCGTGAATCTACGTACTTTAGCAACTTTCAGCCAACCGACCCGGAGAATATGCTCTCCCTGCGTATACAAGATTATAAAAACGAGCAGAAGTTACGTGGTCGCGATACGGCGGATTTATGCAAGAACTGGGGCTGGCTCACGGCGGTGGTGGTCGCAAACTTTTCGCGGAAACGAACCGGGGAAGAAGAAGGGAAAAATGAACAGCGGGACGTAGAATGTTGAACCTGAAACGGATGGTTCTTCGGTCATTGTCGATCTCGCGAGAAAATAAATAACTTGCAAAATAGTGTTAATTAAATGTTTTGAACTTGCATTAATCTTCCGTTTTATAATTTCTCGTGAGAATCGACGAAGAGTCCTCCGCATGGGGAGTGTGAGGAGGAAGAGGGAGAGAGGACTAAAAGAGAGGACGAGATGTGTCTAACAATAAGTGTAGAAGGGTGGGACGCGACAAGAAAGAAGAGCGTCCAGGAAAGTTGCGGGGGATCCAATCATAGGAGGATATTGTGGGATCATAACTCTGACTACAACCGGTGGCAGACCGTCGAAGTCCTGAAGGACTCCGCCCTTCATCCCCCCGTTCTCATTCGCAACCCCTCGAGCGGCCACCGCTGACTCTGTTCGCCCCTGATAGGAATTGTTTCGTAGCCACTACGTCGTTTCATCGCCGAGCCGAGCCGGCGTCTATCACTCTCTGATTTTCATCCGTCCTTGATATTTGGAGCATTGCGTGGACATTAGTCAGGCATGCTCGTACGCCGAGTTTTCCCTGTTGTTTTCGTCCGTCACGGATAGACCCGCGATTAGAATTCGAGACGAATCAAAGCTCAAGTTTTCAGTAGCATCCAAGAAAAGTTCACTAAAATAAAAAAAAATATACGTGAACAGTGAGAAAATTAAACTGCATACAAAATATACAAATACAATTTTAATAATGCATATTTTATATCAAAACTGATTTAACTACTAATTTAAGTCTGCAGCTTAAAAATTTTTTACACTCGCTTAATATCAGCGTGACGGCGTAAAAATCATGAATTCCGTTCATGTCCACGATTTAAACCATTTCACGTCACGTGTAAAAGTTGTGGAAGTGGTTTTTGCCGCTGATCCAGTATTCTGTTCCTTTTACGCATATGTAAGTACCTACCAATTCCGCGGCCTCGTGGCTCTTCTCTCGCCGTGTTTCCACAGGCGAGACGCGGAGAGTTTAAAGAAGTTTCCGTTAGTTTTACAACATTGGGAATACTTCCGACGAGATCTGGCGTTAGGATAATGCGGGACTGATAAAAAACTAATAGTACAGTTTTACAATCAGTTCACGTTAGGAAGTTATGATTAAAATTAATATTTCAATTTTCTCTATTTTTGGTTGTACAGCAATTTTATTTATACACTGTAAGAGTTTATCATAAAATTATTATTATAGATATAGTCATTAAAATATCAAAATATAAAAAATTGAGTGTTAAATTATTGGAAAGTGACAAACTCTAAAAATTCTGATAGCATTCATCTTCCGGATTGACACCGTGTATTTTTGACAACTCATATGCCGACGTTTCGCCAACGTTGCAGTTAGCTTCATCAGGGCTGTAGGCTCTGATACTATAAAAATTCTAATGCTAGCATTCTCTCGACAAGAATAGTGAATGCTATCTGATTGCCTCAGATTATTTCGTCTTGGTTCGAGTCGTGAAATTATTACATTCTTTCTTATTTCACTTATTTAAGAACAGATCAACATTATAGTTATTAGTGATTTACAAAAACTTAAGATAAGACTGTTTTAGTGATTAAAGTTTGTCAAGAATTCCAGTGGTCCTGCAGGAGGTCAATAAAGTTCCCTGGCACGTAGTGAAAAAGTTAGCTTCAGCGAGGCTGTTTCTTGCCTAGCCTAGCGTCCTCCTTTTCTGACTGGACGCATTCGCGAATTTACGGCCCGCCCTTGCACCTCTGAATAAAAAAATCAATTCCGACGTGAGACAAGGCGACGCACAAGTACATTCTCGCCTTGCCTCTGTGAGCAGAGCGAACATAAACGTCGGACGATTGACTTTTAATTTACTACGGCAGATTCTTAACGTCGTCCTCAATGGTCGATATAATGAACAATAATTCATTGAAGCAGCCTGGCAGGGAGATAACGAGCTTCCTTCCGATGGTATAATTCATTTACAGGGCCCGAGTAATTAAGTTGGCCAGATAAAAAATCTCCCCTTACCGAGGCTCTTCCCTCGTTATTCTCAAACTACACGATATTCACGAGTTTCTACGAAATTATGTTGTTAGACGTCCCAACGCAAGAAGTGTATTTCACTTTTTTATTGTCCGAGGTACCGGCGATTTCTTTTTCCCCTCGCTAGTGTTGTTTCACGTCAATTAATGGCCGAGGTGCACATTTCTAACTTTTCTACCGCGCCGAGGCGTGGCTGCTAACAATTCACTTCAAGACGTATACCTCC
>SMSR01009220.1:0-10450 GCA_019453355.1 Ceratina japonica | reverse complement strand
AAATTTTTTCATATGTGGTGTCATTTTCGAGAAAATCGAGTTCGAATATTCGTTAGGTACGCATGTATTTAGACAGTCTACTTTATTCGTCCAATCTAGACCGCAATTTCCATAGCTGTGTTATCGATGACTTTACAAAGTAGAATCAGAATATTTACTTTCTCAAAAGATAGTAGATTCTCTACAAACCGAAATTGCCAGATGCAATAGAAGAGACGTGTTAAACATCACCCTTCTCTTTTGCGGTCCAACTACGTTACATAGTCAAAAGAAATTATGAGTATTTTGCGGTTTCTTTCGACTATTCACCACGCTGGTTCTCGTATAATGTAACCGCGTTTCAATGATCCTCAGAGTGCAATTGGGAGTAAAAATTTTCGCGCTCCGAAAAGAACAGCACTTTACCAGATAATTAACACACCGTTGATTTTAATATTAGAAATGAGAATCCCTTTAAGCCAACTTAGCAATACCTCTCAATAGTAACATCTTTCTCTGGAAGAGAAAATTGAAATTGTAGATAATTATGATATAACGTATTATATAATTGGTGTGCGATAAAAATGACCTTTTAGAAAACGAAATGAATGAAAGACAGGTTTAATATACGCGTGTTCATTTGTATACTATAACAGGAAAGCCCTTATTGACAGTCGACATTACGTAAACTTCCATTGAAACGTACCGCGGATTAACCGTGTTTGAAAGAATGAATGCACGCGTTTTATCCCTCTGATATTGTTCAAAATTGGCGATTTAATTACGCGAACACGTGAGCCGCTGAACATGCGTTCGTGCCGCGTGCGACATAACTTTTGTTAACGATCATGTTATTCGGATGTCGGAAACAGTCGTAATATCCGTTCCGATTCTTGATAGTTATCGAGAATCAAAAAAATGCCATAACTGTTATCACGTACATCAATCTTGACTTATATCGGTTTTTATTTCGTTATTTCAGAATCGACATTATATCGGTTCTGCATTTCAGCTTATCTGATACGTAATCAGTTTGTATGGCTATTTCAATTGAAATTTTTAATTTTTATTTAGCATATAACAATTAAATGGCTTTAAATACAAGCTTGACGATCGCTAAAAAAAATGTGTACTTATTATTTAAAACAACTGCTATTGAAGGACGACACCGAGATCCATGTATAACAGAACTAATATAAACTAAATTGTGAATGTTTATGCAATTTTCTATTTTTATAAATAAAATTAAATAAACGAAATGCACATAAACACATGTTTTCTCCTCTAAATATTAGAAGTTGTGCTTTACTTTCAATATTTTCTACTTATTTACATGTCACTGTATACTGGATCTCTATTGACTATTGAAAATTCACGTAAATCCATAAACATCCACAGTCTCACGTGTTCGCGTAATTAAATCGCCAATTTTGAACAATATCAGAGGGATAAAACGCGTGCATTCATTTTTTCAAACACGGTTAATTCGCGGTACGTTTCAATGGAAGTTTGCGTAATGTCGACGGTCAATGAGGGCTTTCCTGTTATAGTATACAAATGAACACGCGTATATTAAACCTGTAATATCAACAACATGTTGTCGGTTCTCCGTAACAGTTCCGGTCAGTACCGATTGTATAGCAGTTTGAAGCAGTTGTTTTTGGAACCTTTTCAATCCCTGATATTATTTTGTCCTGCGTTTCAATCCCTCTGCTGTAGTGTCGAACACATTATTATATGCTCAATCATTGGTTTCATTACCGATCAGCAGTATTAAAAGGGCATTGTATACAGCGTGTTTTAATATCGACATCGATAAAGGGACGCTCGTTAGTTGGTACTAATTAGCATGCTTGTTTATGAATACTCGAATTTTGTAGTAACATGTATTGTGCAGTAGTGATATAATTAGCATAATCATTTCAAAAGTTGAATGGATTATAAACTCGCAGTAGCATTACTCTTCTGTTTTATCCAGTCTGTGTCGGACAAATTGTTCCTTCCACACGCCGTTATAAATAAAATTGCAGTCAGAATTATACGTGTAGGTAGCACGGTTCGCGTGCATACTTTCATCCAGTTCTTGTTCGACGCGATAAAATCAACTAACAGTAAATATGTTATACGTCGTTCCATATTGTCCCCTTTCATCCATCATATCCCGAGAAAAAGGCGAAGGGGACAGAGAAAAGCGTCGACTAGTTTTTGTTATGTCATCGAGCTTTTTAACGGTGAACTTAGGAAAGTTGACTCCCGTGGGAAGTTTTAAAATAGTGTATGAAACAACGTGACCACGGTAACATGAAGCTTGTGAGAGAGGCGAATTATCCAGTGAATGGAGGCTTGTAAATGTTCTCGAATCTCTTCGTTGGTTGTAATTTAGAAATTAAAGGGAACTACGTGGGCGCTACTTGTTGATCGCTAATAGAAATTACAATTCGATAGTTGTCGATTTACTGGCTCGCGGGAATTCTATTGCAACTTCGAGTTAACTCAATTTTATAATGATGTTATGAACTCGGTATAACGAAGAGTTTCTAGCGATTCATTCGTTGGCCGTGATATCCAATTTCTAATACGTAAAGCCGGCAGCATTGTCGTATAGGGTAACATCGAAATAGCAGAGACCGTGTTTTTAAAATCATCTCAAAATCAATTATTTTGGTAATATTAAATACTTTATTTATAGATTTGTGTAGTGAATGAAGGAGAATCGAATTCGATTTCTTCACAGCGAGTATATGTGCTGTTCCGTGGTGGACCTTGTACAACGTTCATGGACCACAAATGAATAGATTTGTACGTTGTTGCGCGTTCCCTGATTGAGTTGAATCCTCGCAGTCTGGCCGATCGAGCCGTAACGGCGATCATGCCCGTTCGTAAATACACGCGACGTGCTACAATTAAGCTGGACCAATTATCGTGCATTCCGTTCTCCACTCAATCGTGGCGAATTCGTACCAATCGTCGTCCTTGTTTCATCATAATCGAGGACTCGGACATCTTATGGTCATCATTGCTATCGTTGCTAGTTGTCATGTCGATGCATGTTTAATATGCATTCAACGAACGGTTCTAGAGTACTTCTATAATGCACCGAGACATGCGATCTCAATTACCCATTGTAAATGAAATTATGATACTGAAGAGTTCCTACTAAATTTTAAGTCTTCTTATTCTTTTACTCAAGTGTCGATGTTAGGAATTAGTTATTTGATTCAGTATTGTTTAAATTATTTAAATTGTTTATGTCATGAAGACAGTAAAGTCATTTATCATCACGTATTTTCGTTCAAATTCAGAAACGTTTTGTTACAATTTGACAAATATTATTATTCATAAATAAATAATACGTATATATGTCCACGCGAAATGTAAAAAATGAACGAGACTGTTTCCGTGCGTTTAACTCCCAAGCGGGCAGGATATATCGGCCATATCAATACCCGGCTCTAATGGTGCCTGCTCATAATTTAATAACAGTGATCGCAGTTTGCCGTGCACGATTAATTCCGGTAAAATGACGCCGCTATCTCTCGCCATATAATAATCATCGTAATCGCGATTAGCGCTGGTTACCCACGCTTGCGAGTAACTTATTATTATCTATAGCAAAGTGCGTGTACATGACGTGGAAAATTAGACTTCCGTGTGTTTGGAACCCTTGGAAAACGCACAAATCGATGACCCTTTATTGTCAGATAGATTATGGTATTTCACTTCTTGAGATAATTATTAAAATGAAGCGATGCAATCGGTTCGCCAGATAAACAGGTGAATGGAATAATGGCTACATGAAATGTATTAAAATTGACGTTGTTCCTAAGGTTTCTTATAATAATGTCGACTCACTCTGGTGTAATTCTGTTGCGTGGTATTTTCACGAGGTACACTGACGATATAAACCGCTTTGTCCCACCAGTTTTTATCCGTATAATTAATAATGGAGTGAAACAGCTATTAAGTAAGAGGATAAAACGTATAAAGCGATAAAATAGTTAATCGATTAAATAGAGTTTGTTCATCGATCATTCTTAGTTGACACAGTCATGATAACACAAAAATGGATTGGTTAAGCTTGAATTCCGTAAAAAAGTAAAATGCAATTTATCTTCTATCTAATCCATAGGTATTTTAAAATCAGTGACTTCAATCTATTACGAACTCTATTATAGGTAATGTTAGTAAAAAATTTTTTAAGATCGCAGTTTGACCAGAATCATGTAGCTTACATATTGATTTTCTGGACGTAGCTTACAGTATATGAACCTGCTCATGTAAAAACCATTTGCAATTTGATCCTTCGTCACCATTCGTAGCGTGTAGCCGTTTTATCAGTTTACTTCGATACACTTCCGTGAGCCTCGGTATGGTTGACTCGATTTACGACTGATCCCGTGCCCAAGTCAGAATTTCATTTCAAGGAGTCGCCATCCTTTGGGATTCGTCCTGCTTCGAGGGTACGTGGAAGAGAGGAAAGGGAGAATGGGTCCTGTGTCCAATCGACATCTCCACGGTAAATTTAAAGGGACAGCCGCGACGCAATACGCAATCGAGTCCGTTCTGACAAATTTTCTGTTTCGGCCGTATGGTCATAAAAAATGATTTAGGAACGTTGTACGGGGGGAACGCGATCGCTCAACCGCGTCTTCGAACGTGATAAAAATATATTATGCTTTCGTATGAATACCCAGTCCGATTTCCAACGCTGAACGCTCCGCTGTCCGCTAAACTTCTCTGCGCGTCAATCATGATTAATGCGTCCGAGTGACCCTATACGTCTTCACATATACGAGAGAGAGACGATTTTGCATAATGTCTTGTTCCGCAGGCGACACGAGATTTCGTAGCAAGGGCCGCGTAGTCAATCTTTGTTCCCTTGACTCTTGAAATATTGCACTAGCTCCCGGTTTCGTTGAACGATATGGTCTTGGAGACATCAAATTTTGTGGATGATGAAACTACCAGAATAAGTTACGTTTTATGCTTTTTTATAGTACTTTCCTGACACTTTGACAATTTTTATTTATTGCAATTTACATGAAGTGATATACATAACGTCATGTAAATTAAAGGATTCATATGTAAAGTTTTTATTTATATATATATATTGTATATTAGCATGTAATTTCGTTTTAATACACATCTACACGGTATATGTAATATATACATGTGTAATATATTTGTAATATTATAATATGTATAATAGACCAGTCCTAAGAAAGATCGGTATTGCTATAACGCTGTGATCCATGTATTTTGTTGGCATATAAAGATCGTAATCTCAATGGCCCAAGATTACGCAGAAACTCAGATTTAGCTTGATATAGGGCTTATTTATTGTAAAACTGATTACTATATATTAACTTTCTCAAATAGAGTCAAAGATTTGTATGAAAGGTAGTAAGTGAAATTGCTAAGGAAGAAATTATAGTCGAATAACATATATTTCCAGTACTGTATACAGCAGAGTTAATCAATCTTTTATGCTTCGAAAACTTTACGAATTCATCGGCAAGTCATCTGCCTCCATAATCCTCCGAGGGAACCAACGTAACAGGATAATCTATGAATATCTTTGAATGTCTTCATCTTTATCTCCTCGCAAGGAACACCTAACTTCTCAAACTCACTTATCGCCCACGCAACTTACGAGGCTTCTCTCTGCCATGCAACAAGTATGTATCAATCGCAAAATCTGGCCAACGTTTCTCGTTATTCCCTAACCAAGCCGATGTGTTTATCGTGACACGATCTACCTTGGTACCGTCCGGTTCGCGTTAAACCTTGTCGCCATATATCGCGGCTTACGTACCTGTTAATCAGCCCTTTCTCTTCTTCCCTGCTGACCTTAATTACGGACCGGCACTGTTGAAAACGGGTCACTATCAACGCCGGTTCGATATTCGAACGACCTCGGTGAACAACGTAGAAGCGTGTCACGCAAACCTCACGGTAGTCTGTGGTGGTTCTTTGAACGAACACGCATAGTCAGAGTGTACCGGTAGGTACATATTTACAGCTACCTGTGAGTGTGAGTATTCAGCATTTGTATACGCAAAATGATGAGAAGATTGGAAAGGGAAGGTGGAAATAGTCTTGGAAATTAGGGTCAGCGTATCAATTGCGTGTTTTGTAGGAGGAGAAGCAGTGGCATTTGAAATTGTTCCAAACTGAAATATTGTTAAGGCGCTAGACTTCTAGACGCTAGACTCTGTATCTGCGCTATCGGACAGAGCGTCTATATTATCCATCAAATTGGTCAAAAGTATGGGTTAACTTAAATTATTCGGTTTTTCGTCCGTGTATTAAATAATTTCTTCAAACAGCTGAATTATAAGTCGAGGGTGTTCTGGTCATTACTCAACGAGATTACACCGATATTTAATGAAATATGTGTGACAAAGTGAAGTAAAAATCGTAATTACCATGTGTAGGAATTTAACTACTTTTGTGATAAAAATAAATTATTCTGCATGAAATGAAGGCCTCAGCTCCATAGATTGAAAGTTCTCCTCTTTGAGGGAAAATTTTTTTATACGAAGTGTTAAATCGAATGGTGCAAATCCATATTTTTTACTAATTTAGCGGATAACATAGACATTCTACCTTCATACGCCCATGTATAAACGAATATCTTATGATTTATTATACGCTCTTCAGAAATTTTTATACATTTTGATTTATTTCTCTGGCGATTGATGCATCAAGTGCGTTTATAGTATCTTATGATTTCGATGAGAAAACAACTGTATTTAGAAAGAAAAGAAAAAGTATTCAAATTTGAATTGTTTGTTAATCTAAGAACTTCAGTCAACTATTTACAATCTCCAGGACATTAAGAAGTTAAACTCCGCTTTTGTGTGTTTTACAAAGTACGCTTTCAAAAAGTTTTTAATTATGCAGCTACATTTAGCGAAAAGCTCATTCGTTGCATGCTTTTCTTTTAACACAGCTCCCGTAAAACTCGTCATCTCGTTCAACAAGTTTTCCTTCGCAAAACAGCGCGATCCCTTTTAACCACCAGTATTCAACAACGCACCCCAGCTGCCGGTATTAAGCGTATATAACGTTACAGCTTACAGCCTAGATAAACCTTTACACATTGTATAGTTCACTGGGGTGATGCGTTCGCTGTCATGCGATGCACGAAAGCGCGGCTAAAGACATTTATTAGCGGATGAAAGAGGGAAACGGTGTTAGCCGATCCGTCGGTGTAACTGAATGGTCGAGCGTAGATCGAGCACAACGAGCCGCGGCCTTGCTTTACCGTCGGTACACGTTCGGATAAGAAGGAAACGGTTTTTAAAGAAAAAAAATTACTGATAAGCGCTAGAATGGGTAAATGATGCGCGCGAACGCACACCCTCTGCCAGATATAAACGCTGCTCGGAATTCTTTGTTGCATAGCACTTTTAGCAACGCGAGATAACGCTAACCCCTGGTGAATTCCGTTTCTTTGCCAACCGCTAAACACGGGGCGCGGCGTTGGAATTTATTTAAGCTCATTCCACCGTTTTCGCGCGCTCTNATGTCTTGTTCCGCAGGCGACACGAGATTTCGTAGCAAGGGCCGCGTAGTCAATCTTTGTTCCCTTGACTCTTGAAATATTGCACTAGCTCCCGGTTTCGTTGAACGATATGGTCTTGGAGACATCAAATTTTGTGGATGATGAAACTACCAGAATAAGTTACGTTTTATGCTTTTTTATAGTACTTTCCTGACACTTTGACAATTTTTATTTATTGCAATTTACATGAAGTGATATACATAACGTCATGTAAATTAAAGGATTCATATGTAAAGTTTTTATTTATATATATATATTGTATATTAGCATGTAATTTCGTTTTAATACACATCTACACGGTATATGTAATATATACATGTGTAATATATTTGTAATATTATAATATGTATAATAGACCAGTCCTAAGAAAGATCGGTATTGCTATAACGCTGTGATCCATGTATTTTGTTGGCATATAAAGATCGTAATCTCAATGGCCCAAGATTACGCAGAAACTCAGATTTAGCTTGATATAGGGCTTATTTATTGTAAAACTGATTACTATATATTAACTTTCTCAAATAGAGTCAAAGATTTGTATGAAAGGTAGTAAGTGAAATTGCTAAGGAAGAAATTATAGTCGAATAACATATATTTCCAGTACTGTATACAGCAGAGTTAATCAATCTTTTATGCTTCGAAAACTTTACGAATTCATCGGCAAGTCATCTGCCTCCATAATCCTCCGAGGGAACCAACGTAACAGGATAATCTATGAATATCTTTGAATGTCTTCATCTTTATCTCCTCGCAAGGAACACCTAACTTCTCAAACTCACTTATCGCCCACGCAACTTACGAGGCTTCTCTCTGCCATGCAACAAGTATGTATCAATCGCAAAATCTGGCCAACGTTTCTCGTTATTCCCTAACCAAGCCGATGTGTTTATCGTGACACGATCTACCTTGGTACCGTCCGGTTCGCGTTAAACCTTGTCGCCATATATCGCGGCTTACGTACCTGTTAATCAGCCCTTTCTCTTCTTCCCTGCTGACCTTAATTACGGACCGGCACTGTTGAAAACGGGTCACTATCAACGCCGGTTCGATATTCGAACGACCTCGGTGAACAACGTAGAAGCGTGTCACGCAAACCTCACGGTAGTCTGTGGTGGTTCTTTGAACGAACACGCATAGTCAGAGTGTACCGGTAGGTACATATTTACAGCTACCTGTGAGTGTGAGTATTCAGCATTTGTATACGCAAAATGATGAGAAGATTGGAAAGGGAAGGTGGAAATAGTCTTGGAAATTAGGGTCAGCGTATCAATTGCGTGTTTTGTAGGAGGAGAAGCAGTGGCATTTGAAATTGTTCCAAACTGAAATATTGTTAAGGCGCTAGACTTCTAGACGCTAGACTCTGTATCTGCGCTATCGGACAGAGCGTCTATATTATCCATCAAATTGGTCAAAAGTATGGGTTAACTTAAATTATTCGGTTTTTCGTCCGTGTATTAAAAAATTTCTTCAAACAGCTGAATTATAAGTCGAGGGTGTTCTGGTCATTACTCAACGAGATTACACCGATATTTAATGAAATATGTGTGACAAAGTGAAGTAAAAATCGTAATTACCATGTGTAGGAATTTAACTACTTTTGTGATAAAAATAAATTATTCTGCATGAAATGAAGGCCTCAGCTCCATAGATTGAAAGTTCTCCTCTTTGAGGGAAAATTTTTTTATACGAAGTGTTAAATCGAATGGTGCAAATCCATATTTTTTACTAATTTAGCGGATAACATAGACATTCTACCTTCATACGCCCATGTATAAACGAATATCTTATGATTTATTATACGCTCTTCAGAAATTTTTATACATTTTGATTTATTTCTCTGGCGATTGATGCATCAAGTGCGTTTATAGTATCTTATGATTTCGATGAGAAAACAACTGTATTTAGAAAGAAAAGAAAAAGTATTCAAATTTGAATTGTTTGTTAATCTAAGAACTTCAGTCAACTATTTACAATCTCCAGGACATTAAGAAGTTAAACTCCGCTTTTGTGTGTTTTACAAAGTACGCTTTCAAAAAGTTTTTAATTATGCAGCTACATTTAGCGAAAAGCTCATTCGTTGCATGCTTTTCTTTTAACACAGCTCCCGTAAAACTCGTCATCTCGTTCAACAAGTTTTCCTTCGCAAAACAGCGCGATCCCTTTTAACCACCAGTATTCAACAACGCACCCCAGCTGCCGGTATTAAGCGTATATAACGTTACAGCTTACAGCCTAGATAAACCTTTACACATTGTATAGTTCACTGGGGTGATGCGTTCGCTGTCATGCGATGCACGAAAGCGCGGCTAAAGACATTTATTAGCGGATGAAAGAGGGAAACGGTGTTAGCCGATCCGTCGGTGTAACTGAATGGTCGAGCGTAGATCGAGCACAACGAGCCGCGGCCTTGCTTTACCGTCGGTACACGTTCGGATAAGAAGGAAACGGTTTTTAAAGAAAAAAAATTACTGATAAGCGCTAGAATGGGTAAATGATGCGCGCGAACGCACACCCTCTGCCAGATATAAACGCTGCTCGGAATTCTTTGTTGCATAGCACTTTTAGCAACGCGAGATAACGCTAACCCCTGGTGAATTCCGTTTCTTTGCCAACCGCTAAACACGGGGCGCGGCGTTGGAATTTATTTAAGCTCATTCCACCGTTTTCGCGCGCTCTCTCGCGTATCTGTGAACTTAATTCGAGAATTTTTGCACAGTGCATCGCAGTTTTTAATTTCTTTGACAAAAGTTATACCTCACTGTATTTTGAAAGAAATACTTTTGCACCTAGTTCACTATTTTACTCTTTCTAAATTGAAAATTTCACGGTGTCATTTTCGCTTCATATTACAAATCAAAAATAAATGATGCGCAATCATTTATCGTGAATCCGATGTAGATC
>SMSR01009218.1:178259-251748 GCA_019453355.1 Ceratina japonica | reverse complement strand
TTAATTCGCGAGCCACCGGGTTAATGCAATCCTCCGACTCCGTTACCTCGTGGCTCCATTTCGAAATTGCATCAGGGCCTTGCTTCTGCATTCTCACGTAGAACCGAGCAGTAGTAAGATGAAACACGTTTCCAATCCTGTTTTTACATCAGTGCATCCTCTCGCATCCGAATTTATTTTGAATGGAATTTTTATGAAGTGAAACAAAAAATTTATTATTTTGTAATTTTGTTTAGGTATTGAAAATTTTCGAACGAAATTAATTAGCTTTGTAGTCTACGATGTTTGCGAAGAAGAAATCATGAAAAACGAGTTACGTGGTCACAGGCTGACGTCTTCTGCTCCTTCTTCAGCGTTTCGTGAAGAGTTCCTTTAGGGTAGAAGACAGGGAGGGGTAGAGGAATGAAAAAAAATCGTGGAGAACCTACCGTACCGGTTGATTGGCCGGTTCGTTTCCTCCTCTCGAACCACTTGTGGACTCGGTGAATACAATGGCAGCAGCGTCAGGTCGAAGACGATGGACTTTCCCCAGTCACGGAGGAAAGAGGAATTGCGCTCGACAAATGGAAATTCAATCGAACGGCTTGATCGCATTATTCCCTAATCTAACCTCTTCCTCTCCCCCGCAGCTTGTCGCCGTTACTGATGGCCTATTAATCGAAAAATGTTAATCGAAGGACGGCCGGATTGTTCGGTACCTTTGGTGCGCGTGTGTGTGTGTGTGTGTGTGTGCCCCGATGACTTCAATCTATTTTGTTCCAAATTTCGATTCATTCTTCAAACAAGACTCAACTTTTGGTAAATATATTGCGACAAAATGTTTTCAGATTTAGAGATTTAAAAAAGCAATAAATAACTTTATGAAAAATCGAAGCACTTAAAATAAATTCGAATTTGGATTTTCTAAAGTAATTATTGGTCATTAAACTATTTTTGCAAATTACTACTTACAAAGCGAAATTTTCAATTTAAAAAAATGTCCGGCAAAAGCGATGGGCGTTTGAATCACGACGAATCTGTTATAATTGACTTCATTCTGGGTTCTTTATTTTTCTTTCAGTCATGGAGTCGGTATGGAATTTCGTCTCCAATAACTGCTTACGAAATAATTATCGTTTTAACGTGACCCGTAATCGCCGAGCCTGCGATTCCAGGAATTTCATTAGTTTCGATAAATTCATCCCGTGTCTGGTCCCCCGATTGTCTTCCGTCATTAATTCCTCACGACGCATCAGCATCCATTACTAATTCTTATCTAACGCGCCAGCTCAATTCACATACTGTCGATTCTCGAGATTATCCTTAGAAATGATTTAATCAAAATGATTTGGAATCATTATCGTATCGATCACGTGTTTCGTAAGTGTGTAATGCGAAAATGGAATTCTGAGATATTTTTCAATGCAGCGAGCCAACGATTCTATCCCATCTTATCAGTAATTCAACAAGGTGCAAGTGCAATGTTTAAAGAATGAAGGTTCTAGTGATGGACGCGTTGCGCGGCCGAACGGTGTACTTAAAATAGTACAGGTAGAATACGTATTCTCGTGAAAAAGTGACCGTACTTAAGGAACGAATGGCACGAAGGTATAGAGATGAAGTGGAAAGAAAGAGGAAGATCTTAGGAGCGCAGCTGAGAAAGAAAGTCGGCCAGCGGAATTTTAGAGTCACGTTCCAAAGAAAGGTCGTGGCAGAAATCTAAGGGAAAGGGACTCCGAGACGGGAAAATTTTTGAACGGGAGTTTCAAAAGAAATTCGAAAAAAGAATCGAAGATAGAGTTTCAGAAGTTAAAGTATGTTCGGAAAATTGTCGAGGGGCAAAGATCAGGGGGTGAGAACAAAACTTTCGAACGGATTCGGAAATAAAGAAACATAATTTGTATTTATATTTTTACACAGCAGACAAATAGTTTTTACATTATATGTTCTTAAAAAAAATCTTTATTAACCCATAAGAGTTATCTGGAAACTCTTCAAAAATTTTTTTTCTAAATTGAACCATATTTATCACTAACAGAGATTATCAACGTGGATAAGGATTACATCGGATTGCAAATTATCTGTAAAATCAGGCGTGAATTCACGCGTGATCGTGTTCCACGGTTCTAATTGCGTCTCCCACACAAATCGCGCGGAGGGCGGAGAAAAATCCAGCCGTTTCCCTTTTCATGCCGACATCCCTCGGTTCTCTTTTCTTCTTTTCGCTTCTCTCTTTCCCCTTTACGAGCCGCGACAGAGATCCCACTTTCAGCGAGATAAGCCGGATGCTTGTTGGTTCCGCGCGAGCTGGAAACCGGAGCAGAGAGGCTAAAGCGCCGATAAAGCCGAGCTTACTGCGCGCGAGCATTCGCCCTTGTAATTTCTTTTTCTCCGTCTCCTCGTTTCCCTTTTCTTTCCCCCGCGCTTCTCAAAACTGTTTAATGTAATCTAACGAGAAATTCCTTTCCGGCGGAGTTTTTCTTTCGGCTTTGGTTTAAGTCTAAGCGCGCGGGGTCTCGGAATCGGAGGAGCTGCGGGGATTTGGTGTTCGGGCTACTGGCCTGGGTTAATTTAATGTCAACAAGTAGTTCTACGCCAGTTTGATGAAGTCAATAAAGCGTTGATATATTCTCGCGATCGTTGATCGTTCAGGTGGAAAAACACGGTGTTAAGTGGTCCGGACGTAGAGCCTGGTTTATTAACTTGCTACCCAAGGAAATACGTACCATAATTAGACGACGTCTAAAAGTAATCACTTGATAATTTCCAAAACGTTTCCCGGAAAATAATAATCCATTAAACTCTGCGATAAAGTTGATTAATTTCACGGGACGCGTAAAATCACTCTCGCATCTAATGACGGTCTCTACAAGATTTTCAAATTGAGTTGTGACTCGGAAATATCACAAATATCCGCGAGCAATATTAAAATTGTTTCGCCTCCCCGTAGACCGTCCCAACGAGTTACATGTTTTATTATACCCGGCGGGTGTATTTCTTAATTAAACGGGTTTTATCACGCGTCTTTTACAAGCCACGAACTTTATCTCGTTTATCACCGTTGTCAATCGGCACGTAAAGTTCGCTTCCTGCTTACGAGAGCATTAACCCTTAAACAGGTTCGTGTGGGTGTCGCAGCGTGGCATTTTCCTGTGTGTTTGTGTGTATGTGTGTGGGTGTACTCGGAGGCGAGAGGTGGACGGACGGTTAAAGCGAGGGACAGGATTGCGTAAAATACTTAATTTTGTTCCGGTGGCAGTGATATCGATTGAACAACGGCGGGGTTCGAACTTCTCTTCGGGTTTTGCATCAACAATTTCCTGTGTCCCGCCTAGTGCGCCGCGCGGCACCTTTTTCCAGTTCGAGGGAAACGTTTCCTGTTTCGAGCGACCTGCTCCCGGGACGCGATATTATTGGATTCCAGTTTAGTGGATCGTGGTATAAAGTTAAACGGATCTTGTATCTCGCGCGATATTCCCGCGTCTACTTTTTTTCCTCCCCAAAGCGAATTTTCTGTTAATTGTACGGCGCGGTGTAATTTGTAATCTTGATTGCTCTATTTTCGCTCCGCGTATAATGCACTCGCCCTCTCGCACAGATGAAATCTAATCTCGTGCAATACATATTTCATCTCCTGGAGCGTTCCTCCTTTTTAGTTCAATCCGAGAAAACCGTTTTATTTTTAAAACCTTCAAAACGCTCGCTCGCACGGACGTTCCAATCTTGCTTTGTGGATCTAATCGGGCGCAAGATATGAAACATGAAAAAGTTTCGTTTACTGTTATGTAAATACCGCCAATTAAAATGAAAAATCTGGTCTATTCCATCTTCGTCCAATTAAAAAAACATTGTTTTCGCTCCGCGCTGTCTTTGTTATAGAGATAAAATGTTTTTTTCCCCAGATTCGCTTCAAGTTGACTAACAAGGTTTTAAACGGTTTTCACGTTTGTTGAAAGTTGCCATTTCAAAAAACAAATTATAGTTTCATCAGTTTCAAATCTTCCGTAAAATGTTATCGTACAATTTATTATCCTAGCCGTTATTTTCGTATTTTGTTGTCCCACCGCTATGGCAACGGGGTTCTCAATAAAATCGACCGAGATTTGCAGCATTAAAAAACTTATTCAGGTATTCTTATCAGCGGCGGAAATTACCGCACGATTGTTATGGAGATGTAAATTCCTGGTCACTGCCCCGCCGGGGATATCTCGCCTGGAGTTCGGTCGCGTGCACTCGCGCGTATGTGCATATGCATGCACGTACGTGTAATTAGACGTTTCGTTGGTCACGGAAAGCGCGCCTCGATCCCGGCGCCGCGACGACCGGCCTCACCTCCTTTTTTACCGTCTCCTCGCGATATCAAAATTCCACTCGGCACGCGCTGGAATTCTTTATGACACCCACGGCGCCGTCACGGGAGAACGAGAGGGGGAGAAACGGGGAACCACACCCCTGCAACGACTGGTCGTTAGGGCAAAGTCGGGCTTTATTCGGGTCAGCTAAGATTTAACACCTGAGAACTCCTGCCTGAATTTTGCACGAGACAAACTAATTTCTTATACGTATACAAGCAACGCGCTATCGGTGTTCAAAGTAAAGAAGAAGAATGGAACGCGCAATGTGTGTTCCATTTTAAAAAATAACACCTAAATGCATAAAAATGAAGCCGGAGCTTCCCGAGCCGTTGTAAAAGGACGATGCTGCGCCGCTTCGTAGACTTTTATGAAGAATGAAGTTTTAAGGAGGAAAGTTTGCGGAAATATTCCCTCGAGCATGGTGGCGATGCTCGGATTGAAAAGGGATTAATGAAAGCGGTGAATTAATTGGGTTACGGGAAAGAGGATAATGAATGTTAATGAAATTCAGGCATGTAAAATTCTCAGGAACTTGTTTACTATTAATTATTTCTAATGACTTTGCGAATATTGATAATCTAATGTGGATTACCATTTTCAAGATTGAGTATTCGAAATTATGTCGTCAAGCAAAGATCGAATTACTGGTACAATTAATATCTAATAATTCCGACAAGTCGCGATCGGAATTTAATGAATCTAATACTGGCAACGAGGTGGCCTATTGATTTTGAACTAAACGGTTTAAATTCGTTTTGTAAGAAGCTCCTACTAATTTTATAATTTCTTTCGTTGCTTCACCGATGTGACTTCTTTATTATCGACGGGAAGACGTTAACGTGAAACGTGAGGCACGGCGATTGAAGACCGTTGATGAATTTTAAACACGAGTTCCACTAACTCCCTTTTTATCTTTTAATATCGGTTTTTTAACTTTTCTTCTTCATGAACTATCGCAATCATTTCTTTTTCTCTGAGCTTCTTATAAGAAAACTTGTTCGCCAATGAGCAAAACTCTATTCGCATAAAAACGTCATTTAAGTCGTTTCCTACCTAAAGGTAAAACTTAAATTATCTGCTCGCGTTGACGTTGCAATTTCTTTCTCTGATTTCCATTAATTAGTTTTATAAGAACTGCATTACTATTTATCGTTTCATTAGAGTACAATTTATTGTTTCATAAGAACTTTGATATTTCCGGTACAATATTATAGGGCAACAGGTGTAAACGATATCTTTCTAACACCTACATGTATTAAAAACTGTTCGTTGTTCAATGAAAAATAAAGGATTAAATGATCGTGATATATTTTATTGGTTCCATCGTAATACATATGGAAAATACGTACACATAATTGTTATTCATATAAAAATATTGTGAAGTGCAGAGTTGAGCGATCGACTAATCAACTACGTTTGCACTGATCCGACATGTTTGCTATTTCAAGAACCAACACCGATATACGACAACAATCACTACCATGAAGAGTGTCTAAAATGTAACAGCTGCTCCCTGAATCTCACGGGACCCAATCAAAAACGGGCTAGACGGTGAGTAACAAAATAAAACGTCCACAAAAAAACACTTAAACGACAGAAACCATAGATATTCTTCCCTTGACAAAGTAATTCATTTGAAATAACGTTAGTTCCGAGAAATTGCCTGAAGATAAAAATTAGATACGTGCGAATTAAATCTCGAATTAAGGGGCTGTGCTTGGTAGATTAGAGGGAAAGTTGAACACGAGCCCTTTCAGGTCCCATCAATCAAAAAAAGTCTGTCTACGAGCTAACGGCAACTCGTCGGAGGATGCTTACGCGAGGGATCATCAATCTATCCCTCTGTTCCCACAGGTTCAAGAACCAAATACTTTGCGATCTACACTTCGCTGACGTGGCGCTGATGGAGTGCTCGGACTTCATGCAGCAGTTGCGCAGCTTCAAACCACAAAGCTTAGGCTGCGCGGTTGCCCGAAGGAAATCATCGACTACCTTGATCTTCCCCCGACCACCTCAAGCCTGTTCAGGTACGAACCGTCGATTAATAATTCTCTTCACATCCTTGATTCATTTAATTTTCATCTTCCTCCATCAAAATATTTTATATATGATTTCATCCTGTTTTACGTTAGTTTATTCCCGATACTCCAACGTTTTAACTCCCAATAATATAATTGAAGCGCATGTTTAGAAAGTGCATAATTTCTTTATCTATCGATCGGCGAGTGCTAGTGGCAATCACCGAAGGGTAACACGAGCGTGAATATAGTGCTACGGAGTCTCTCACATGGACGAAGTGTTAAGAGAGCGGAGAACGGCGGAAGGAAGCGGAAAGCGGAAGAAACTTCGGTCGCGAACTTTTACCACCGTACATATGTATGAATCGGGGCTCTACAGGTGGTTCCCCCTGTGTCTCGGATTATACGCCTTTGCATACCCCGGTCCGTGTTCCAAATCGAAATCGACCAGCCCAAATTAGACCGAACATCTGCCTAACAAAGAATCTCGAGTCCTCCGCGGTTAGGCTCCGCGTTACACACTTCCGGTTGGAACGAACGGACTGCGACTGGTCAACGAGACTGACCGATCAAACATAAATCATTTATAACTATTATTTAAAATAACAAATCTCTCTAAACATTTATAATTTGATTCACGTACACGCGTTGCAATTTAGTATCTGTAATTTAATACATTTCGTGAGTTTCACTTCAGAAGAGTTAATAAACCTGAAACCGTATTTAAATAAATGTATATTAAACTAAATAGGTGTAATTTAATTCGAAGTCCACCGCGCGAGCACGGATTTATACGCGGGAAAGCATATTGAAATTCATTGGAACGAGTAAATAAATTTTAATTCATTGACGGGCTGCGACTGATATCTCTGGAAATATTTGAGGAGACGCGGAGAGGGTGTGCGGCGGAGTTTTGTATTCTCGAATTATCCAAGTAAATAAACATGTTTTGCACGCACGGGGGCTGCTTAATTGAACGAGTTCCACGCGTGTCGCGTGTCCAAGTTGTTCGTTGTATCGGCGGAAATGTTTTTCGTTAGAGCCTGTAACGCGCTAATCCACAAACAACGGCAAACAACGCGAGCCTTGAATACAAAACGTAATTTTCATAAGGAAGCGACGAAACGCGAGTTCGTTTCGAAAACAATTATCGTTCATTTTACTGCGATCAACGAGCAGGACAGGACAAACAAAAATAATCAGTTAGCATTATGAATAAATTTAATATTCCATGCATTCGCAGGAATTTACGCGGGGCAACGCGGTATAATATTTTGCGAATTTATTCCTGTATAATTAAATCTTCATTACAGCGTAAAATGACGTCTGCAACGTCGCGCGTGCACGAAATTAATAAACTTTACGCGAACCCATGGAAGTAGCGATATTAAAATATCTCGTACGATGCAAATATTCTTTCGGAGAATGTAAATGCCGGTTAACAATATCCACGCAGCGGCAAATAAACGATTACGTTTTTTACATAAAGTCAACAAAATGTTAACACACATTCTTCTACGTTCATTGAGGCTTTATTTAATTTTGCGTTTGAAACGAGGAAAACCGAACTGCCCTCGCCCCCGCGAGTGAACCCTAAAACAGACAATCGATACAATACGCCATATCTCCCCGAAGGAATCTTCGCAAGAATCATCCCTCCGTCATTATTTTATCCCGTCTAAAGGGGATTCAGCGATCCTCGAACGCGGAGCCGAGCCACGCCGAGGGAAGAAGCGGCTCGCCGTAGCCAGGGGTGGCACGTAGGAGTGTGAAACTGGAACGGAACGGCCGGCCTCGTATCGACGATCGAATTTACGGAGCACTACAGGCCATTAGTTCCTGCTGGGAGAAAGCCGAGATTAGAGGGGCGGAAAGGCGAGCAAGAAAACGAGCAGGAGGGGAGCTGGGAACGCACCGTGGCCGGTTCACTTTAAGTTTGAATACCAGGCCTGCGTATAAACAGTTTGGTGTTCTACCTTACAGTGAATCGACCGCGGTATCGTCGACGCTACGAGGAAAACGGGGGATCGATGAGAAAAAGATGGATTGGAACGATGTGCAAGCGCATTATCTCTTGAATACGTGCCTAAGTGGATAGTGGGTCGCGTAGCAAGGAAAAATCCATGAAACAGATAGATAACCCATTGATAANGATCGATGAGAAAAAGATGGATTGGAACGATGTGCAACCGCATTATCTCTCGAATACGTGCCTAAGTGGATAGTGGGTCGCGTAGCAAGGAAAAATCCATGAAACAGATAGATAACCCATTGATAGTGGGTCGATTGTATTCGACGAGGATCGCATGCTTCCTTAATGATTTTCCCGCGACAACGCATGGCAAGGATCGACGCTGTTGCTCCGGGGAGAACAAAGGGGTGGCTGTGACGGAGGGCGGAGTTTCTGGTCTGCCCTTCGTCGGACGTGTCGAGTGTTATTTCAAAAAGAGGAGACCGCCGGGGTGGTTCGAAAATAATATTGGCAAATGAAATTGCAATGGAAATGGAATTGAGAGCGTCGCGAATGGTCTTTCGGTTTACCGTTGATCTCAAGAGAATCGATGGAAACAACATCCGATTTGATGAAACAATCAAATTATGGAATGAGAAAGAAACACAAGATAGAGAATATGAAAATGGCACTAAACATTTTAGAAAAATAATGTTACAATCTTTATTTCAATTGATCAGTCTTTTGCTTGTTTGATATGTAATACTACTGAATTTGATCACTGTGTCGTTTGACACACGCGGTGCCTACATAGAAATTTTTGCGCGATGCGGGACGGACGAGGATTAACTGGGGCGTGAAATTTTTCCGCAGACGAGTTCTGCGGCGAGTCGCACAATTTGGTACCTACGCCCGGATACTGGATAGAGTGCTCCAGAGAGCATATCACGGCGGATTCGATCTTGCATGAGAGCGAGAGCGGAGAAGTGTCGCAGTCGGACCTGGCCGAGGTCCAGGTAGAGTCGGACACCGACGAGATACCGAGGAAGAAGACGACCATCGAGGAGCAATGGGAGAAGAACCAAGGGTTCGAACTGACCTCGGTCGAACAGGAGACCTACGAGAGATACTTCTACGGGCACGAACACTGGAACTACTTCACCAACGATGAAGACTTAGGCCCGGTGATACTAAGCATCAAACAAGAAACGCTGAACAGTCGGGATCAGTTTAGGATTCTCGTCAGGGCCATCAGCTACACCGTGCACGGCCTGATCCCCACCAGCTGTGTATTTGCAGACAGGTAATCACAATTCTATTTCTTTCGTTTGGTATTTATTAAGCGTATGCAAATAACGGTAAGGACGATTTCGAAATTTATTTATATTAATTGAACGTCGTAAAGTTTGAGTTAACAGAAAACTATTGACTGTCGCGAATGCAAAAGTCATTTGAAATGCACACGAGGCGAAACGGCAGTTTCGAAAGTCGGCTAGCATTTCCGGAACGTCGAACAAGTAGTACAAGCCAAGCGTGTGCTCTACACATGTAATATACAATACGGACTGCTCGGAGTAACAGAGTTTAGAGAGTAAACAGTGTAACTTACCAATGATAATACACCGGGTCTCATTACAGATGTAATTACCAGCTAATTAGGTTGGACCTCATGGTAGAGCCAAGCTCAAAGTTCTACGCCTCGAATTAAGTGTACGGAAGATAGAATAAACTTTGTCCTCTTCGAGCGATAACTTCCCTCGTTCTCGCGTCAAAGCAACTTCAAAGATTAATTACATCAGTTCGCCTCTTCAGCTTCGGATCATCTTTTACAAAATAAATCGTTGCCAACTTATAAAACGCATTCGCGTGATAAATTAGATTATTTCCGTCATCTTCAACGCGTAAAACGTGGTCGTTTTTTCAATACAAAAATAAATTCGAATAAATCCGACGCCATTAGAAACGATAATGAGTGTTTTTCTTAAAGGAGGGTTTCTCGATTTTCACAGATACAATCGCGAGGCTGTGGTTCGCAGCTTAGGCGAAGAAGTGAACGTGAACCCACCGTTGAGATTAGGTCAGCTACCGGATACCCCGGACGAATTGCTGAAACTGGACCAGGTGTTCATTAAATCGGAACTGAAAGTCGGCGTATTGTACGTTCAAGAGACACAATGTACGGAGGAACAGATATTGGATAACAACCAGAACTCGCCGCTGTTCGACGAGTTTCTGCAAATCCTCGGCGACAAGATACGCCTGAAGGGTTTCGACAAGTATAAGGGCGGCTTGGACGCGATTCACGATCTCACCGGTCTGTACTCGGTGTATACAAATTGGCGGGGGATCGAGATCATGTTCCACGTGTCCACGTTTCTTCCTAACGAGAAACACGATGATCAAAGAGTAAAGTATTAGTCCTTAAATTATTAGACTAATCAACACTAAGCCTACCATGCAAATGACCGTTCTTAAATTCTATGAACAATACAAAAAAAAAAACGAAATTCATTTTGTCACATTATAAAAATTGTAATTATTTGCGTACTAAAATTGTCGGTAGGTTTAATGTTAAACATTTCCTGTCAACAATATTAGACATTTATTTGATATAAAAATTGAATTCTCAACTTGTTTCGAACTTTTATAAAGCACGGTGTAGGAGAATGTCATTTTGCTTCCCAGGTGCAAAAAAAGCGGCACATCGGTAATGACATAGTGTGCGTCGTGTTCCTGGAGGCGGACAATACCCCGTTTAATCCCGCCTGCATGAAGTCGCATTTTCTTTACACGTTCATCCTGGTCAGAGTCAGTCCACGGATAAAAAGGAAAGTTACCAGATATGAGGTGTCCGTGGCTACGAGGGACGAGGTCGGGGCTTACAAACCATACCTGTGGGAACAGAACGTCTTCAAGAAAGGTAGTTGGGTCGACGACGTCTCGTCTCCCAGTCAATGTTAAAATTGTATTTTTAAGAGAGTTCGCGAACGATAAAACTTTCTTGAAACAGGACCGATGTTCCGCGAGTGGTTACTGACGAAGATCGTCAACGGGGAAAGAGCGAGCTACTCTGCGCCAAAGTTCGCGAAGATGCAGGAGAGAACTAGAACTCAAATGCTGGAAGATATCGTGGCCAACTTGGCTAACCACGCTGAGACCGGACAAATCCCGAAACCGTACAGGTGAGAAATTGTATTTCATTGATTCGTTAAAGAAACTGGATAAATAATAAATAAATTCTTTTAGGCGCGGTTCGTGGAGGCCGATCGGTCATATGAGACCATGCTCTCCCCTTTTGGACTCGGTTCGCGATCAATTCGAGGATTACGACCAACTTGCTAAGGACTTCACCAAAGTATTCTTAAATGATCAAGAAAACGCTACGTTGAACACGAATCTGTTCGACATCTCCTTCTTGGTACACGGGCCGCAGAAGCAGAAAGTTCGATTCTTCGGTGTCAGAGCGATATTAGCTGTTAGAAGCAGGTAATTAATCAAGTGATTCACCTCCTTCTTTGAAGTAACAAATTCTGCTGAATCAAATGTTTCTTTCAGAGTGTTCCAAGAGATGCTGTACGGAATTCAAACGGGTTTCGGAAGTCCTCAAGTACCGGTGGCCGAAATACTTGCCAGGCCAGCACCTACCCTGGTGAGCCCTCAGAAACCGCGGAGCTCCAACTTTCTTCAAGTTCCTGACGTGGAGAGCCCAAGGTTCGTGTCCTATAAATAATTTCTACTAACCAGTATCGTACATTTTTTTTTTTTAAAGTCCAGTTTATCACTGAAATAAGGACTGAAACGAATTCTTGCATTATTATTTTGTTTATAAATTTTTAACATCGAGTTTAAGAAAAATGCGTAGTGGATGTACTGGACTTATTTTGCTATTTAAAAAATGGCCAGAAGTGACGGTGAGAATTAGCTTATCTTTGGTGTCGTTGTCGAATGTATACTATATTATATATAAATCTATACATACTATATTGTATACATATGTAATTTGTACATTTATTCGTAAATATGTGTATTTCTTACGGCACTTCCATGTCTCCTATCCTCACGAAACACACACACACACACGTACACAGCACCGCATGTGAATATGACATCGATATTTTATTATGTGACGAAGCTCTCTTTCGTGTCTAAATCAATGCAAATTGCAATGCGACTTACGTTAATTGTATATCTAAAGTATACGCGTCCCGATGTCTTCTTTGCTATTTTCTTATTTTCTGAATGACTACTTGTGTAGCATGTTTCACTATTCAAAGCCGGTCAAGAACAAAAAACGACAGGACAAAAGAAAGCACCGTAAAACAAATTTGGCTCTATTTCGGTTAAAATCGACATGTCGATTTTTACTTCTCTCTATCTATTTTATATCTCTTCTGCTAGTATATGTCTATAAATTTGGGAACGTTATTTTCTCTCGAACAATTTGTCGATTGAGCTATCGGCATGCAAGTAAAGCGTATATATATATATATTCAATGTGTATCTCGAGACGATATTTGATCGAGTAATTTGTAATCGTGAGCTCTGAACTTTGTCCGTTCTCTCTCTATACATATATAGCACGCACGTATTCANATTTTCTGAATGACTACTTGTGTAGCATGTTTCACTATTCAAAGCCGGTCGAGAACAAAAAACGACAGGACAAAAAAGCACCGTAAAACAAATTTGGCTCTATTTCGGTTAAAATCGACATGTCGATTTTTACTTCTCTCTATCTATTTTATATCTCTTCTGCTAGTATATGTCTATAAATTTGGGAACGTTATTTTCTCTCGAACAATTTGTCGATTGAGCTATCGGCATGCAAGTAAAGCGTATATATATATATATTCAATGTGTATCTCGAGACGATATTTGATCGAGTAATTTGTAATCGTGAGCTCTGAACTTTGTCCGTTCTCTCTCTATACATATATAGCACGCACGTATTCATTTTCTCGAGTTTGCGAACGAGGGATTACGAGCTGTCGTTTCGTCGTTGTCTCATGTACTACTTGTTCGTCATTCCGATTATTAATACCGATGCGTTCAGAACGTAACTAAACCCACCTTTCCGATGTCTTCGATCTCTCCCACTGACCCTTCACCCCTTGTCCCCTCCCGTTTCCCGTCTCTTCACTCTGAAGTTCCTCTGTGAAGAATTTCCTCTCCGCAACCCGAGGTGCCGCTTTGCGGTTTCTGTGAGATACTGGCTCTGACTTGTTTAGACCTAAAAGCGTGCCCTCGTCGCCGATGGTGAAGAGAGCGTTCTCGAGGCTCGGCACCCTGACGGCTGGCTGGGGACGCAGCATCAGGAAACACGGCGGCGGAAACTCGTTGCAAACCGAGGACAAGAAACGCTGGGCCAGTTCGCAGGATTGCAGCAGTACGTTCAGTACTTCTCGATCAATGAGCTTCCTCGTTCATAGTACATTAGCCAATTGAATCGTTTTGATTTTAGATAAAGAAGCGAAGGAGAAGGAGAAGGTTATTCAGCCGTCGGCAGTGCCGAGGCTGAGCGTTTGCGCCGATGCGCAGAAAGTTGACAGAACGAAATTGGAACAAACGGAGGTAAATTCATTTGTACATCAAATATAATACGAAACAGGGTTTTTAATCATGTTTTCATTCTTCACGTAGTTCGACATCATCGAATTCGATCCGAAGACGTTCAAGATCCTGCTGAACTATCTACAGACTGGATCCTGTCCCCTAACTTGCAGCAATATCCCGGGGCTCATCTGCGCCGCGGAACACTACGACTTACCCGAGCTTTTGCAAGCGTGCTTCCATCACGCGAAGCAGTTCCTCCGGATCGAGGTCGTGTGCGTGATGCTGTGCGCATTGGAAAACTACTGCTGGCGTTACACGTCCGCCTCGGAGTTGGTCAACATGATCATGGCTTTCATAGAGACTAGAGCCTACCAGTTGTTCGACAGTCCTGACTTCTTAATGCTGAGCGAGTCGATGGTCCAGCTGATCATGGGCCGCGGTCTCGAGGTGGGCGAGATCAAGAAGTTCCAGGCGATGCTCAAATGGGCGGAGAACAGGGTCAAAGACCGGAAGTCGGGCAAGGTGGACCCGAAAGTCGAGTTCAGATTAATCATGGACAGGTTCAGCAAGGATTTGAAATTACACAGGATAACTCCACAAGAACTCATCAGGGTAAGCTCCCGATTTCATTGTACATCTACTGTATATAAAGTCTTTTCAAGACAAAAATCAAAGTGACATAATATTTATTGTATAATTTATTAAATACGCTTTGCAGATTGTTTTGCCGTCGAAAGCAATCAGGAACGAGAGAATTCTCGAGACCCTGATGCACCAGGCGAATTCTGGTATTTACAGGAACGTCGACAGCTACTTGGAAGCTTACCAACAGAGAGTGCAAAATCAAGAAAGTTTCGACTGCGGATTGTAAACGATTGTACATTATCGTGAATAGTGTACGAAGGTTCTTTTTTGCAAAAATGGATGGAATAACGCGTACCTCCAGCGAAAACAAAGAGCGAGTTAATAAGTCGTGGATTTCGCGAGCTACGCGCAGAATTGTTCCTTCATTGAAGTATCGTCGAAGGAGATCCAAGCCAAGATCGTGGCATGATGATTTCCTCGGAAAAATTCTTCACCCTGCCTCTTCTGCAAAAGGTTTTACCAAAAGATTGACTGAAAATCCAATAAGGAAGGAATAGCGATTGTAGGTGAGATTTAAGGAAATCGATGAAACAGAATATTTGCTTGGCAAAATAGTTTAAGAGATTCGCGTTCGAGAGGATTGGATTGAGGATTAAGTACACGATAGTTTTTTCATTAAAAAAAACAAGACTTAGGAAAAGACTGGAACGTAAGAACGAAATAACGATGAAACGAATGATTGTTTTCATCTAGTAACTGAGAGGGAAGCAATGGATTTCGATGAGAAAGTGAAAGCAAATGACTCAGTCGGGAAACTTAGAACGAAGTACCAGATTTGCACGTCCTATCAATCGAGCGAGTACACGAAAGTTCGAGTACACGAAAGTTCGAGAAATAAAATGAAGGAAAGCATGATAAGAAAGGCGAACGATATTGAATGTGACTCGGCTACTGGTAGACATTATTAGCAATCTGTCGGGCAAGAAAATAAAGGAAGATGGATAAACGTTGGAGTCATCCAGAAATTAACGATGGGTTACGATCGAGTTTGTAGAAATTTGAGGGCAACGCGAATGCCNTTGTACATTATCGTGAATAGTGTACGAAGGTTCTTTTTTGCAAAAATGGATGGAATAACGCGTACCTCCAGCGAAAACAAAGAGCGAGTTAATAAGTCGTGGATTTCGCGAGCTACGCGCAGAATTGTTCCTTCATTGAAGTATCGTCGAAGGAGATCCAAGCCAAGATCGTGGCATGATGATTTCCTCGGAAAAATTCTTCACCCTGCCTCTTCTGCAAAAGGTTTTACCAAAAGATTGACTGAAAATCCAATAAGGAAGGAATAGCGATTGTAGGTGAGATTTAAGGAAATCGATGAAACAGAATATTTGCTTGGCAAAATAGTTTAAGAGATTCGCGTTCGAGAGGATTGGATTGAGGATTAAGTACACGATAGTTTTTTCATTAAAAAAAACAAGACTTAGGAAAAGACTGGAACGTAAGAACGAAATAACGATGAAACGAATGATTGTTTTCATCTAGTAACTGAGAGGGAAGCAATGGATTTCGATGAGAAAGTGAAAGCAAATGACTCAGTCGGGAAACTTAGAACGAAGTACCAGATTTGCACGTCCTATCAATCGAGCGAGTACACGAAATGCGTAAATTTCATATCGTTCGAGAAATAAAATGAAGGAAAGCATGATAAGAAAGGCGAACGATATTGAATGTGACTCGGCTACTGGTAGACATTATTAGCAATCTGTCGGGCAAGAAAATAAAGGAAGATGGATAAACGTTGGAGTCATCCAGAAATTAACGATGGGTTACGATCGAGTTTGTAGAAATTTGAGGGCAACGCGAATGCCCACCATGACAATCTTTACCGCAAAAAAATATGAGAAAACGAAAAAAAAAATCGAAGAAAGAAATCGCTACTGATAATGCGATAAATTACGATTAAACTATTCGCGGTAAACTCGTGTGAATTTGATTATACGTATGTATATACAGGGTGTTTCAGCTGATTTTTACATTTTACTTCGGTATTGTAGCATGTAGCGAAAAATGGTTCACAGGAAACTTAAATGGTATCAAGTGGGGCATATTGTGGTGTTATTAGTTTTTCCGTACGTAGACGCGTCAAGGACATATGAAGGCCAACTTTGTTTTTTTAAATAGGATGGGGTACTACGAGGTTAGCTATAAATAACCATAACTAGCTAACCATACTTGTAAATAAACTCTAATGTAAATACGAATTTTGCAATTAGTTAAATTAGCTATAAATAATCATAACTAACTAATTATACCTGTAAATAAACGCTAATGTAAATAGAAATTTCAGAATTATTTAAATTGGCTGTAAATAACCATAACTAGCTAACTATACTTGTAAATAAACGCTAATGTAAATATAATTATACATATTATATGTAAATTATGTAAGTATAATTGTTACATATTAATTGTAGAATTATGTAAATTGAAACATTTCCTAAACGAGTAGCTTTTCGACATTTGTAGGTCTATACTTTTTTATGAAGAATGTCTAGCTACATCGCTTGATGCATAAAAAAGTACCTCATTCTATTTAAAAAACAAAGTTGACCTTTATATGTCCTTGGCGCATCTACCTACGGAAAAACCACTAACACCAGAATATGTCTCATTCGATACCACTTAAGTTTCTTATGAAACATTTTTTGGTATATGCCACAATATCAAAGTTATCAAGATGTCAAAATCGGCTGAGACACCCTGTATAAATGTGCGTGTATATATGTACGTATATGAATGAAACTAACGATAATAATATATATTTAATAGACGTAACGATGTAAGAAAAATAATAAGAGAGTAACACGTAATAGTAATAATAACGAGATATAAATAAGGCGTTGATGTTGAGTGTGAAATATTAAACGAAGTTACATCAAAGAAGATAAAAAAACACTGAAACAAAAAATAAATTCGAAGTCTGTTCTGTTTTCTATCGTAGTTTTTGTATCTTCAATATATATATTCTAAGGCAGATATTCTAAAATTCACGGGAACAGGCTGGAGAGATATACAAGAATAATTATACAAAACATAGAAAAAAATAATCCTTTTTTTAAAGATCATAGGACTTACGGCAAAGAAATTCTCCCGTTCTATTTGTCTACAGATCGACGAAATTTCAAATCCNTTAGCTATAAATAACCATAACTAGCTAACCATACTTGTAAATAAACTCTAATGTAAATACGAATTTTGCAATTAGTTAAATTAACTATAAATAATCATAACTAACTAATTATACCTGTAAATAAACGCTAATGTATATAAATAGAAATTTCAGAATTATTTAAATTAGCTGTAAATAACCATAACTAGCTAACTATACTTGTAAATAAACGCTAATGTAAATATAATTATACATATTATATGTAAATTATGTAAGTATAATTGTTACATATTAATTGTAGAATTATGTAAATTGAAACATTTCCTAAACGAGTAGCTTTTCGACATTTGTAGGTCTATACTTTTTTATGAAGAATGTCTAGCTACATCGCTTGATGCATAAAAAAGTACCTCATTCTATTTAAAAAACAAAGTTGACCTTTATATGTCCTTGGCGCATCTACCTACGGAAAAACCACTAACACCAGAATATGTCTCATTCGATACCACTTAAGTTTCTTATGAAACATTTTTTGGTATATGCCACAATATCAAAGTTATCAAGATGTCAAAATCGGCTGAGACACCCTGTATAAATGTGCGTGTATATATGTACGTATATGAATGAAACTAACGATAATAATATATATTTAATAGACGTAACGATGTAAGAAAAATAATAAGAGAGTAACACGTAATAGTAATAATAACGAGATATAAATAAGGCGTTGATGTTGAGTGTGAAATATTAAACGAAGTTACATCAAAGAAGATAAAAAAACACTGAAACAAAAAATAAATTCGAAGTCTGTTCTGTTTTCTATCGTAGTTTTTGTATCTTCAATATATATATTCTAAGGCAGATATTCTAAAATTCACGGGAACAGGCTGGAGAGATATACAAGAATAATTATACAAAACATAGAAAAAAAATATCCTTTTTTTAAAGATCATAGGACTTACGGCAAAGAAATTCTCCCGTTCTATTTGTCTACAGATCGACGAAATTTCAAATCTCGGCAAGGTACAGAATGAAAAGATGATTCTCTCACAACAATGATCCAAATCGTTCGATAAGTTCGCCTGGCCTGGCTCCCGAGTTTCATCGACTGCATTTTCACAATATTAAAGCAAAAAACGAAAAAAAAAAAACGAAAAATAAGAGAAGAAACAAACGCGTGATTCCGGTGGTACACGCAGAATAGGCTGATTTTCGTCCCCCTGACTCTGTCCCGTTTCGCTTACCGCTCTCGCTTCTCGATTGTCCTTGACACAAGTTCGTTTCAAAGGTGTTACCCTTAAATCACCTGCGGTCGTTTCATCAACGCCAAGTATTTCACGGAACTCGAGTTGATACAAAGTGAAAGAAATCACGGAGCGAATCAGATGGAACAAGTATCGAATGAAATGATTGTAGGTAATTTCAAGGCGATCCCTCGGAGAATTCACGAAGAACAGATATTTTTTACACGACCGTGCACCGCCGACTCGGTGCGATTTCCCTCTCTCGCGTGTATTCTGTTTGCCACACACGTAACTGCTTGAGAAAGCGTGCAAGAAGAAAAAAAAAAATGTCAGATTCCAAGCAAAACGAAAGAAGGAAAAAGTAGTCTTCGATTTCCGGTTGCGGGAATCCGTCAAATGTTAAGTGTCTTATTGTCCAGTCTGAACGAAAGTAGATCATCTTTCCCTCGTGTCGTCTCGCGGGCGAAACGATAGCACCGAGGCTAGTCGTTTGTAAAAATTGCCGACCGTTAGAAGGCATGACCATGAACGAGAATAGAATGATCTTTGAACGAAGATAGACACAAAGAGGAGGGGGCTCGTTGTAATATTTTTACAGAATCGTAGAACAAAAGAAAAAAGAAATATACCGTGAAGGTACAAATTGCGTACGAGCAGATTCTACAGGCGGCGGAGTTGGTTGATAAAATTAAGCTAATTAACTGTTTGTGAACGTGTGTGCAGTCGTTAAAACAAGCCGAAAGATGAACACGACAAAACAGATATATATGCATATATTATAAGACGTGTTGTTGTAAACGTGAACGTTTGTAAAGGAATCGTCTCGAGTACTGCGGACGATGATCTATCGCGTCACCATTTAATATACGATTGTCCCGATTGCGATCGCGAACGTCGGACACTGACACGCTACCTGCCGAACCACGTTAATTCTGTCTAATAACTGGAAAGCTAAAGGTTACATATATATAATTACATACATATATATTTCATAATGGTTATTGCTGGAACTATGTGATTCTCATCGCTGGCCGATACACGCAAGATATTATACTTATACAATGTTTGCAGTGCATCGCTGGTCGATCTCATCGAAACACTGCGCGTGTTCTATTCGATGTTTAGGATAAAGAAAATATTAAGCGACGGACCTGGTCGTTTACGACGTAGCGCGTTCCTATATCAGGATTAAAATATTCGTTCTGCAGATAACGTGTCACGGAATTTCGCGATTACGCAACGCTCGGAGTGATGTAGATCAACGTCCATCGCTATGTTCTCACGTTGTCGTTCATATTCGTAAGCGCGAACGGCAGATTCTCCACGGTACGCGACGTCCACATTAAAAATGAAAATTCCTGGGAGGATTAATTCAAATCCTGATTGGGGTTCGAATGTCAGAGTCTTGATTACGTGTTAAACGTGGGAATAAGAAGCAATCGTGGACGGCGCGTAGCTCGACATTCTGCTAAATCATTGTATAGGTGTTCAATGTATGGTTGACTTGTAATCGATCGGTCCGCTGTATCGGCTTAATCGACGAACGCCGGTAAGCCCGTTTATCACAATCATCTGCGTAATTTTTTCAACCTAACGTAAGTATAGACTCGCGAATACATGCAAAGATTGAGTTCGGGCCGTCTTTGTTTTGTATCACACCAAGTACAAGTACAAACTTACAAAGAGAACTACATTTTGAATTGGATTGCGAGAAGAATGTGAATGGCGAACGGCAAGGAATCTATATATGAGTTCACGAGAGAATAATTTATTTCGCGCAGCTTGGAGTGGAGGTAGTGAGTGACAGCGTTAGATAGAAAGAGAGAGACTGGTCTTTGGGCAGGTTATTCTCTCGTGAACTCGGTATACTAGCTGACAGATTCAAGAGGAAAAGAATAGCAAAAAGATATTTTCATCGAAAATGATTCTGTCCAGCCATTGCCGACTAACTGTTCAATCGCAATCATACAAAAATGAGAGGGTGTAAACGGAGATTGTGAACAAGACAGAGAAAAGTTACCTTAGCCAAAGAGAGTATGAATGAAACTATATATACTATATATATATATATATGAGGTACACACGCCCGCGCGCACATGTAACACCAACACGTACACATACACATGCACGACTAATGCAACACAAAGGAGACGAGAAATTTAACGTTGACGAAGATACCACGACCGCTACGTGGGCGGATTCCGGCGAGTATCGAATACGTATCGCATTCCGAATTCCAAATTCCACGGAATTCGATTCGAAGCGCGTAAACAACGCACAACGGTTGTGTTTGTAAACGGTGCAACGCTTATACCAAGAATTTCGCGATAGGGGTTGCATCGCGATGCCCTCGAGAGCGGGATTACCTTTTAACCCTTTGCACTCGATCATTTTTCCCCGCAACGAAACCGACATAAACGGAATAAAGACTGTTCCCGATATCACGCTTTAGACATATCAATTTTGTAGACGTTTATTTGAAACTAATAAGACTCTTCTGATTCTTTTTGATATAGAAGGAATTTTACGTTGAAGACTGGTCAAAGTTTTGAGGCATTTTCAAATTTGTTATAAGAGTGCGCAAGGGTTAAATGTTTCCGTCACCTATAAGTGTTTTCATTATCATCGTTCTAACGCTAACCACTGTTATTAAAAGGCCCGCTGTGCTATTCACTTTCGCCGACCATTTATTGTCGACCTCGGACTCTCATTGTCATTGTTGTTGTTATTGTTGTTGTTAATCTATCTGCGAATTTCTACGTCTACTTGCGACGATCACGAAGTGTGCACGCTGAATCGAATGAAGATTAATCGAGTGCTCGGGTGCGCGAAGAGATGCTCAAGAAATGATTTACGAGTCTGTTAAAAGAATACAAATACATTAACTCATTAAGTATGAAATGTCCGATTTGAGATTGAAAACATTCGAGATTTCCTGAATTTCGAAAAATGCTTCGAACAAAAGTTGTCGGTTCTGCTGTTCCCAGCAAGAAAGGTCGTATACAATTTTCTTCTAAGTCTTTAACAAGTTAAGAGTGATAAAATTTCAATTCAGTTTTCAGTCATTTCATACTTAATGACCTAATATGGTCGACGCATATTCCCTTATTCTAAGACTTATTCAGACTGAAAAGAAATCGGGCTCAAACGAGAAAAATTAATACACAATAATTAGTTCGCACCACTTCATTTGTTCTTACTCCTTTATTTCGATTCTCCAGCCACGTTACATTGCATTTTTATTCAAGTTTTGTGTGCGTGTATTTGTTGGTTTCATTTGATTGTAATACTCACAAGTTTACAGCTCCGGTAAAACTAGCGTTCTCGGGGTATCCGAGTCCTCGCCTAATGTTCATCAAGTGTTTCTCAAGTACCCGGATACTCTCGTTGTGTCTGCGGGAACACGAATACAATCAACAGACACTGATAATGATTCGATATGCGTGTGTTTTATGTATGGGTGTATATGTATATAACAATATGTGTTTTAAGCGTGTGATAGGTACAAAAAGTAAAGAAAAAAGTTGAAACAGGAGCGAGGAGAAAAAAATTTCATCACATGCGTTTTACGATCGGTATTAAAAGCGTTTATCATTCGAAGTAAGATATAATAATACCTATAGAGGCCGAATCGATATTTTAATATGATCGCAAGAGGGTCCGAACACTTCGACAAACTCGAGATTATATTAGATATCTAATACAGTGTAATATATTCGTCTCTTACAATCGTCGTTTCGTTTGTTCGCAAAATGCTCGAACACGTACATAATACATACAGTGCTTGATGGCGAGTCAGCAATATTATTCGGATTCCTGTCTTCCGCATTCTCGCAGATCCAGACGCATCGCTGTGTCCCCGTTCTACACATACACGCGCTCGCAGATATTTCGCATTCCCGTGCGAAACTGAAGCGCGCGATCGATGATCGCGCGCGTTTACCTTCGAACTAAATATTTCCGGGCATGTACGAGAATCCGAATAATATTCGCGACGTTAGGTTCGTACTGATCGTCTCTAAAAGTCGGATGTGTGGAAAAATACGTACACATTGTATACACATAACGTTAGCAAGATTGCCTCCATCTCTTCATCCCTCAGCTGATGCGCAAACAACCTACACTAAATAGCCAATTTTTGTAAATTAGCGGACGTTCGGGACTCGCCGTGTGTCACGCTTGCGTGATGGAACGAATAATGAAGTCAGAAATTAAAGTTTATCGTATATAAAGCTACTGTGATGTTACTGTTGAAATAATAAAAAAAATATATATATATATACACACATAAAAGATGCTGTATTTAAAGAATGTCTTTGAAGTTTCATTTGTACCCTTCCCACCGAGTGACGGCAATTATGAAAAAAATGAAAATCTAGACACTCGGGAATTCGTACTTACTATTTCTACGTTTATCCTGCTCTAATGGTATAATTTAATTCTATCAAAAATACACATTTCCAGAGAAAAATACTTTTTATTTCGCACTTTATAGGTAACTTTACGTTTTCGTTGAACAATCGGATCGAGACGGATGATTTGTCAACGAGACTTTTCCTCGTTCGACTCGTACTTAATCAAACACAGCCGGTGATAACATATTGCCGGAGAAAATATTCGTTTTTTATTCAAGTAACAAATGGAATCCGATTGTTTTAAATATAATTCTTGTTTCTTTTTTTACTTTATTTCTCAATTTACATTCAGGCAAGCATTCGAGTATCGACTAATACGTGTTTGAGTGGTGTGTGCACAATTGTGCGCATACAACTTCTTTTGCACATGGTAATTGCTTTCCAAAGGGTCGGAATTAAAAAAAGGGGCGCGCACAAACCTTTCCTCTTACGTTCTTACTCGAAACTTCGGGGAATTATATATTACAATTACGTATTAATTGAAAACTATCGATTGCGTTTCACATTTTTTCATTTTTTCAGGAAATGAGACGCACGTTATAAAATCAGATTTATTTACAACTCTACAAGACCGGTTTATATTTCTGTACAAATAGCTGATTCGCAAGGATGTATGCGAAACGATTAAAAAATTCTGTCACCATATTAAAACATTGCTTCTGACTCTAGACGGCAAGCCAGTTAACAGATAGATTTCTTATTATCGTCGTATGAAACATCGCTAACCTCGGTTGTTCCACATACAGTCTTATTAAAAAAAACACGGACCGGACACGGTCAATGTGTATTATGTACAATTCATTCTGTACAGTCGCTAATTCGAACGATTAGTCACTCATCCAGGGGATCCTGAAAAACAACTTCGAGACAATGTTAGGATGGTCTTATTGTCAACAATTGAATGTCACTTCACCACTTTGCCCTAACACTCCAGTCTTTTGGTGTCCAATGAAGACACTTAGGATCTATTCTGATTTGCCTCTTTTCCATTGCGGCCGCGTGTTGCTCGATAATCTCCCTGCGAATTAAACATGTATTTGTCAGTGAGATACGGCAAGAGAAATCTCTCGTAAGAAAAGCTAAACTGCGTTCTCTCAGACAAAAGATGCATTGTCTGCACGACATTTTTTCCCTAACGACGCATTGACTATTTAGCCAATTACCTATTCAATGTCACAATATATTGTCCTTTGTAGTAATTAATGAGATTCAAGTTCTGTAGCGTCGATATCACATCTTCTTTCTTAATCGACGTCAGCTCGCAAATCTCACTTATCGTGATCTGAGGCTTCTCATTTTCTACTAATGGTTTTATGTTCAACAGTATGTCCAGTATGGTATGTGCCCAGTAACTTCTGTAGGAGAGCAATCCCAAGTCGGACAACGGTTTCTCAGGTGATCCTGTTTTGCCCTCGAACTTGGACAGTTCGTACGAGAATTCTATCAGTAATTTCCCATAACCCCGTCTCTGGTAGGGCGGCAGTGTTAGGATACAGGCTACATTATGATCCTCCGTCGACTCTTTCTCTTTCGAAAAGTAACCGACGATATGGAATCCTCTACAATCGAAATCTGTCATTACGTAGAACAAGAATGGATCCGTGTCGTAGTAAAGCGTTTTATGATCTAAAAACAATTTCGCCAGTAGGCAAAGATTTTGTGCGTAATTCTTATTCTTTCGACCGTCGATTTCGAAGAACGATATCGAGCCTTTCCTATATATTTCGTTGCCAGGAGGGTGCCTCAAGTTGCACTTTGCTAAATGCCTTTCTAAACATTTTCGACTTTTTCTATACTTCAGACAGAATTCGCAAATGTATATACACGATATGTTCACCATCTCTTGGGGATAAGGGCTGAAATACCAGGGTCTTATCCTATGGCGGCCTAATTCGATGAGTTCGATATTTTTCATCCGAGTGACGATATCATCGTGATGATGAGCAACTAACGACCCGGTCGGCCTTGGACCAGGTGTCTGTGGCGGAGCCTCCTGAGAATCTTCGTTTTCTATAAATGTCGCCTTTCTCTTTCTAGACATTTTCTTTTGTAACGCAGCCTGTAGAACAGCCGAACCATTGACCGGTTCGTTGCTAAGGCTACTAGGACTAGGTGGTCTGCTGACTGCTTGTTTTTTGGGGGTCGCTGCACCAGTACCCGGTGTGGTGCCATCCCGTCGAGGATACTGGACTTTCCTAGTGTCCAAACAATCTTCCGTAACCCATTCATCTAATCGTTTATTAACTAAAATATCGTATATTTAGTTAAATGGGTGTTTCTGTACATACATAAAACGCCTCTCTCCCCAATTCGCGTTTATACTTACAATCTACATAGTGAACATAATAACACTTGACACCGTGTACTTCTTTAACACTGATGATTTCAGCAAGAGCTGTGGATGACAAAAGGAACGCTTTGATAAACCCTTAGCATCAACTAAATCAATGGGATTGTGATCAAGTCCCGAGAAACAACAGAAGAAATGTATGTACACAAACTAACACCATCCAAAATACCTGAGCATAACCTAAAAACTAAACTAATCACGGTGCACGAACAATGAGCGCCAATAATTACTTAAATCGAGACTTCAGACTTTCGGAACATGATTCAAACGTAACAATCGATCGAGAAAACAGCAGAAGTTCGTAGAATGAATTGATAATGCGATTCAATGACACACTTTTCAAATGATTTGTCGTTCATTCGTATATGCAATTTGGACAAGAAAATCATAATTCCCCGAGAATATATCGTCGTGTCAACAAAGGCTGGTCATGAAAATAATCGTTTTACTCACGCCAATCATCGGTTCCGTGCATTCTTACTGGTAAACGGCAGCCTTCCACCAGTGAATTCTACAAGTGAGGTTAGAATATCAGTACAGCCGGGTATTGCCGTTTAGTCAAGAAATCATTGACACAATCATGTCGGACGCATCGTACAACTTACCACCGAGTCGCATATTGTCTCGCGCTCGTCGTGTTCCTCGATCATTTTAATCACAATTGAAGAAACTTTCGACCGAACACGATTTTGTTTCGAAGCGTTCACGGTACTAACACGAGCGCCTCCACTGCTTATTTCTCATACAACGTGAACTATGTAAAATACCCTCAATCGAGAGCTCGAATATCGAATTGACCCTAGATGCCNTAGAAGGAAAGTTCATACGACCTTTCTTGTATCTGGCAACTGTTCAACACCCACGAGTATTTTGCTTCGTATTTCTTATTTCAGTTGCAGTATATTCTAAAGGGGGTCTTCGTGTGACATAAAAATAATTTTAAAGTCCCATAAGATCGCCACTTTTTAATAACCTCTCTTAGATGCTCAGACCGTTTTATACCACTCTGCATTATTTTAATGTCACAATTGATCATCACTTTATTTTTATGAATGACAAGATAAGTATTTTAGATCATCGTCTTAACAATTTTTTACCGAGAAGGATAAAATCTTGGATAAATTCTAAATAATCAATGGTTATGCATCACAGTCTCCAAATAATAGTAGAAATAAAAGAGAAATGTAATTAAAACTCGCAGCGTCAAATGAAATTCCCACTTTAATAATGAAGCGAGACGTAGAGCGTTGCGCGATATAATTGAATAAGAATAATTGAAAGGAGAACAGGAGCCGGACAGGGTTACGCGACACATCGCGGGAGGTGCTCGCACTTAAGCGCAATTAATTCTGAAATGCGTATCATTTCGGAAGAGGTGAACTTAGTGTAACGCTTATATCTTCGCAAGCGCGACGTCCTCGTCTTTCCTTTTAACGTTTGTAACGTAAAGCTGTTTTAGACACTCGAGACAATTCGAGGTGACATCTTATTCTACTCTTCCCGCTGTAAAATAATCATATCTATACCTTGGTTCGCGAGTCTCTTGCCCATACCCCACCGACTGTGTCCTTTTCGAGGCATGAATTTCATGCAAAATATCCCCAGCATAAAAATATTCTTTTCCACGAGAAGTGACGTTTCATTCTATTCAATCCTGCGCGCGAAACAATTCCAGCGTCGCGAGACTGCGTAAATTCCTTTTCCGTGTAACCGGCGAGTGCTAATGCAAAGTTACAATTCAGGTAACTTGCAATCATTTATGAGAAGTCCACTTTTCATTATAAAAATTCAATACCGAGTAGCTCTGGATAATGACGTCAACAGTCGTCTGCTCAATCAGAAGAATTATCAAATATTTGACCAGTTCCTCTTAAAATATACACATATTTACTTATAAGATACAGTTTTATTTTTAATTGAGCTCCACCCCGACGCACACGCTTTTAAATGCAAATATCATCAGCGAACACGTTCCATTCGATCTTCCACCCTCGCTTCCCGAGTCCCGCGAGAGTTCCGCAAAAAGAATAGCGACCGCGGGCGAGTCGTTCATTTTTAGATAAGAGTTTCATACTAAAATTACGACTGGTTCGATCGACCGTGTCATATCGAGAGTTCTCTCGGCGGTCCTGCACGGGAGAGAGAGAGAGAGGGAGAGCCCCGCCCGGTACACACGTTCCTGCGCCTATGTACTCGCCCCGGGTACGTACACGTACGCGCGAAATCTGCACGGCGTTACATATGTACCCCCGGGCACATACATAAGTGTACTCACATCGGGCATACATAAGGGTTGATAGTGCTCCGGCGAGCAAGCCACCCTTATATGCAGGGCGTGGCCAAAGTCCACCAATCAGAGGACGGAGAATCCCCGAAAGACCAAATCGAACGAAGTAAAAATTTCAGCGGTCGCGTCAAACGCCAACGCCGAAAGGGGATGAACGCGGTTGATCCGGGCTTTACATTTTCGTTACTTATCCTACGTTCGGGATCTTTCAGTTTCCTTTCCCCGTTTCTTTTTTCCCTGCCCCGGTTTCGCTGCCTGCATGCTTCTTTAATCGCGATTACAAATTTATTTGTGTCACTTCAAAGTATAATACAGATTCGTTCCAGGTTTCTATTGAATAATTACTTCGTTTTGGATTTAAATGGAAATTACTTGCGTTTGTATACGAAGTATCGTCCTCGGAGACGAGACTCGTCAATTTGCGTGTGACACAGTGTACAAAAACCTCTGGCGACTGAGTCGTACGTACCGTTGCATTCCAAAGGCGGTAGCTGAGGTGAAAAACTGCCCCGGGTGCGCGTTGAAAGAGGAAGATCGTGGCAGCGTTACCAAGTAGATGGAAGGAGAGGGCGTTTAATAGCCGTAGTGTTACCTCGGAGGCCTGTTGCCATTAAGAATCCCGCAAGACCGTCCTCGCGGGCCCTCTCCGCCTCTCTTACCGCGTTACCCCTTTCCGCAATTCCGACATATTACGCGGGTGCCCCGGCGGAGTGGATGTAATACGTGTTCGTACCCGGCTATAACTATACGTCGCCGCGGGTACACCTCGGTACCACTAAAATCATTAGAAACACGTGCGCCATGCAGCGCGCAGAATCCCGGTTCCCTTGCCATTAGAATGCTTAGACGGTGTTGTATCCGGAGATCAATATCAAAACAACGCCGCATGACCGCCCACTCTCATGGAAAATCCACCGGGGGAAACACCGGCGCGCTTTCCCGGAAACTGCCATATGATATTGGATATCCGTACGCCCACGAGCTTTTTTCTACCAACTTCCATTCGAGAGAATTGTACGAAGTGAATACATATAATTACAGAATCGGGTTTACAATAATATTGATATGATTTTATATCTTCGATTTAATTATGTCATCTGTACAAAGTTTATTCTTATCGAAACACAAATACTGCCTTTATGTAAATTATCTACTAAGGAAAATGCTTAGGTCTCTCTTCCTCTCGCTCGCTTGCTCTACATCAGCTGAAGCAGAGTCATAAATGAGAAACGACATATGTACTGACGTCTCTATCTTATTGCGATCTACGCTACTGACCTCGCATGAAACTTTCTCACACATAGACGAGTTTACATCTCTGGTAGGTAAACGTATTCCCCTCAAAAGGGAAACAGGGTTCTCTCGTCCTCCAGCCTCGTTAATCGCGCCTACTCGCGNGAGCTTTTTTCTACCAACTTCCATTCGAGAGAATTGTACGAAGTGAATACATATAATTACAGAATCGGGTTTACAATAATATTGATATGATTTTATATCTTTTATTTAATTATGTCATCTGTACAAAGTTTATTCTTATCGAAACACAAATACTGCCTTTATGTAAATTATCTACTAAGGAAAATGCTTAGGTCTCTCTTTCTCTCGCTCGCTTGCTCTACATCAGCTGAAGCAGAGTCATAAATGAGAAACGACATATGTACTGACGTCTCTGTCTTATTGCGATCTACGCTACTGACCTCGCATGAAACTTTCTCACACATAGACGAGTTTACATCTCTAGTAGGTAAACGTATTCCCCTCAAAAGGGAAACAGGGTTCTCTCGTCCTCCAGCCTCGTTAATCGCGTCTACTCGCTGTCGGTTTGCGCATGCTGCCTCTTATAAACGAGTAGCGTGTATCTCCCGCTCGAGAACTAGGCGAGGATAGAGCGCAAAATGATCGTATTTGCATATTACGTTCTACTTTTATCATCGGGTCACTCGATGTACCTCGTTAAACAGGAGAATGGAGAAAACGCAAATGGCAAGAAGAAGCGATCGCGATGGGTCAAAGAAAAGAAATGTGGAAAAGGTCAAACNTCGGGTCACTCGATGTACCTCGTTAAACAGGAGAATGGAGAAAACGCAAAGGGCAAGAAGAAGCGATCGCGATGGGTCAAAGAAAAGAAATGTGGAAAAGGTCAAACGAGAAGAAGAAGAAGAAGAAGAAGAAGAAGCTGGTCGTACTTTCCTCGTCGCGCTGCTTAAAATTCATAAGGCGTTCTGTTTACTTACTAAAGATACGCGGCTCACCCCTTTCCCGGCGGCGTGTCACCCTGGAAAACGTCTCCGGGAGAGGCCCGTGCTTTATCGCGGAAAATAAAATTATTGGTTGCACTTTTCTCACGTTGGCTCTTTTTATCTCGACACCCGGCCCGGCGACGACACGAGACGCAGCGCCGCGCCGATGTGTGCTCGTACACACACACACACGAACGCACGCACACCCGCACGCGCATACACTCGCACATACACTCGTCCGAAAAGCCCGGGATTTTTCTGCGGGCTGCGGCGCTTTAAAAAGCGCCCCGCGGCTGTCGGCGACACGCTCCGCGCGCGCCGCGAGAGCCCGGGCTCAAAGAGGCCGTTTGATATGCTGATATCGCGCCCGTTTACCTTCGCAATCTCCATAACGCGCCGTTTCTTAGCCGCGATTAGAAATGTAAATTCGAGAACGACCCTCTCGCGGCGAGGAGCCAGCCCTATTGACGCGAGACGGTTGTTTTAAAAGCTCGATCCGACGATCTGCCGCGGATTAACTCGTTTGTAGGAAATCTTATACGCCTCTCCCATTCTTCCCGAATACACTTGTTATAAGTTCTAATGTCTTATTTCGTTTTTATTTACTTCACTCTACGAGCGGCACGACCTGTTTCTGAATTTGTGCTCTTAATATTGGATAAAGCCGAGTACAAAAGATTGCCCGAATAGATTCATCTTACATCTTTAATCGGGACGTACCCGGATCATTGTTAAATCATCCCCATTTCCCAATAAAACACGTTCGTCCGTCGCCGGCAGTCAATTCGATAAGAGGTAATCCAGATCTCTTACCTGGATTTTAATATCAAGCGCTTCCCCTGGAAACGAACTTCCCGATGGCGGAGATAAAATTCGAGCACGCCGGGACCTGTTAAATGACTCTGTACAAAAATTGACCGCTCCGGTGACGCAGAAAACTTTTACGGTCGCGTGTAAGTACATGTAGAAATGCTGTTGAGCGCGTTTGTTGAAAATTTAATAAGATCCGACTGTACGAGCGACAATATATTCGTAAAAGTTTTCTATAGCGTACAATACGTTCGCGAGTCGGTGTACACGGGCTCGCTTGTGCGTGACGCGTGCACGCGAGCGCGACCGCCCCCGCGTTATAATCCGGTTGCTCGGGGCGACGTCGAATAAAGTACTCGTGGTGTGACGGTAACGCGAGGCACCAACTATTAACTCATTAGTCGAAGTTCTTCGTATTATCGCATTCTCTTTGAGGCCGGCTCGGTATTCTCGTATCCGTCGGGGCGGGTGGCTGGGCGGTGGGCCACGGGCCGAACATCGTGGCCGGGGCTGAAACGGCGGGATGGAAATAGGACGCGACGCTAACGGAGAAGAGACACGAGAAGAGAAACGGAAAGAGAGAGGCCCGAGAAAGGATATATAGTATGTATACGCGGTGAGAGGGAACGAAGATGACGATGACGAGGGACACGAAAGCGACGCGGGTGGATGGGGTGGTCCGGAGGACGTTGGCAGAAATGGTGACGATGTCGAGGGGGTGGATAGGTAGAGACGGGCGTGGGTGGGCAGCAAGGGTTGAGAGAGCACACGCAAGGGATGATGGGACAAGCGGAGAAGGACAGGGAGCGAGGGGGATTGGGTGGGTGGTAGCCGGGGGGAGGTAGGGCATGCGGAAGGTGAGAGCCGGAGATGGGGTGGCGTGTGGTGCTCGCGGGAAGGGTGGCTGGTAGCAGCGCGTGAGGGCGGAGGGTGGTTGCACGCCCGGCATTGTTTCGAACAGGCGTGTACACGTACATACATCTATTTGGCACATAGATAAAGCATCTTAGAGACCGCGTAGAAGGGTACCGGGCGATGGGAAGAGAGAGCCTGAGGACGAAGCGGAGGAGGTTGAGGTGAACTGGAGAAGAAACTGGAGTATACGGGCTGGCGGCGTCGGCGGCGAGGAGGGTGAGAGAGGGTTAGGCGAGCGAGACAGAGGAGGTAGAGGAGCAGTAGCAGCAGCACCAGAGCACCAGCACCAGCCAGCCATCTTGCCACAAACTTGACTCGACCAATCAGCGTCGAGGCTGTGGTCACCGTTGTACCCTCGCTCCCTTCCTTCCCTCTGTCACTCACTCTGTTCTCCTATGTTCTCTCCACGGTTCCTCTCGCCCTCCCCGTCCCGCCGGAACCGACCTCTCTCTCTTATGGTCCGTAGTAACCCGGCAGCAGCACCTGCCAGCCAACCCTTTAATTCTAATCAATTTACTCTTGCGCGAGCCTCAACCCCTCGTGTATCCTCCTGAGCACGACTGAACCTCAACCGCGCGCCACCCGCCACCCCCTTTCGCCCCCCTCGCGCCTGCCTGCCTGCTCGCCTGCTCGCCTGCCTGCCTTGTCCCACGACGAGCTTCCATCCTCCCTCGTACAACTTCCTCCACCTCCATGGTTCTCTCCGTGATCCCTCTCGAACGAACATCTGATAACGGAACTACGTTCGGCCGCACGGAACTCCTGCTAACCGGCTAAATAATTAGCGCGGGGAGATTAATTGCCGGGAGTTAAGTCGCGAGCCTGAACGGTAACGACCCTCTTGTGACCGTGCCGGAGATAAGCCGGCTGGGACGGGGATGAAGCACTGACCACGATATGGAAATCGGGATTAAGGGATCAGTGGGAAAGAATTCCTTCGTTGATAACGACGACTGGCTGAATTCTATTTTCCTGGAGAGAATAATTGTTAAATTACAATAATTAAATATATTGCATTGCTAAACATATATTAAATATGAATCATTCGCGTTCAGCTTGTATTTCCCTTCGATCGAGTCAAGTGCCACGGATACATTTCATGGTAATAAAAGTTCTATCACCGACTACGAGGTAGAACAAAAGACGTGAAAAACAATTTGATCAGCTCCGATTGAGGAGGCTACGGTTAAACTTTACGCTTGCATCGCGTCGGTCGAAGGACCTCGGGAGCTCGGGGGCTTGCATAATTTACTTAATGGCTCGTAGACTAACGACGGAACCGGCGTTTAAGCGTTCGCCTTGAACGTGTTGCCACTGCAATTTGCCAGCTTCTCCCAAGGTAAGACCGCCGTTGGTCAAAAATTTATGCCGGTTACTTTAGCCTTAAGCCCTCCGATGAATTATCATCAACATAGCTGAGAAATTTTCGCTTTCACTTGATACTCGTCCCCTCTTAATTGAGCAAGAAGGAACTTGAAGAGATTTATTCAATTAACAATTCCAATGATTTATAAAAAATTTGGTGAAACGTTCCAGGACTTTGACGATCCTTGGATATTGTGTAGCGTTTTATCGGCGAGAAGATAGCTAAACCTCAGATGAATTGCTAACGTAGCTCCTGATTACTGATCGTCCGTAGTATGGCAGAGAGTAAGCGTGGCTTAACGACAGATTCGATCTTCACGAGTAGAACAATCGGTTCTTGTCCTTTATCGGCTTCTCCGCCTTCTTTTTATGCCAACGTATTTCGATGCCTGATCGAGNGAATCGGGTTTACAATAATATTGATATGATTTTATATCTTTTATTTAATTATGTCATCTGTACAAAGTTTATTTANGTAGGGTCGATTTATTTACGTCGGTGATTGCGAGAGCCCAGGGAGAGAGAGAGGTGAGGGCTTCTTTTGCATTAATACCGGAACGGAGGGTGGCTTCTGTGCCTGTCGTTCAGTTACGGCGATATGTCTGCACCGACGTTAAAAATCGCCCTTTGAACAAATTCCTCCTCATACTCTTTCCTCCGAGTCGTAGCCGGAGAAAGAACCGTTCCTTTGACGGAGATTATAGACGGTGGTTTTCTATTGTGGTAATTAAACATATATTTGAGATCCAGAAGACCGGATCTGCGATGCACATTCGTCGCCTTTGACACTTTTTTACTCTCTACGGTTCGTACTGTATTTTAACGTAGTTCGCTGTATATCGTTTCGCCATTACCGTCGCTGCACGTAAAAAAAGTGTGCGACTCGTTTCGAATGAGCACACTTTGTTGGCGTATGGTGCACGCGTTTCCGCGATTCATTATAATGAACGGCGCGTGCATGCGAAACGAGTTTATTGCCCTTTAAGAGTTTCCGAGTGCCGGTAGAACCGGAAAGGGGCTTGCTCGAAGTCTTAAGTCCTTAATACCCACACCTGTGGGCAAGAGTATTTCAATTTCACCGCGATCGCAGCCGAGACGTGTTTTAAAAAACGACGCGGGTCAAGTTCAAGTCACGGGTCTGCTCGAACGTCGCTGCAAGTGTCCATGGCGGACGGCAACTTTTACAGTCCCGTGAGTTCCGGTTCATTAACATAATATAAGAATCGTTAACTTGAAGCGACCCTCGAGCGCGGCCGACGAAAAGGAATCAATAAGATCAAAACGGGCGCGCTTACAGCCGGGTGTTTCCACGAAAGAAAAGCCGCGGTGCCTTGAAGAGGTTCAGAAGCGACCCTCGAAACGCGCGATTCCTAGCCAGGGAAAAAGAGGCCCGACGACTTTTCCAAGGTTTCTCGGTCGGTACTTCTTGTCGGGAACGGCGAACGAAATAAGCCGGCGAGGAACGAAACAATGACGGGGGCGAGCCACGACAAAGCGACACGCTCTTAATTCCCGCAAAACTACTTAATAAGGCAAATGAACGCGTGGTTCTTTTCACCGTTCGACGATTTCGCGGGGGTGGGGGTGGCATTACGGGTAGTTGGCTGCGAAGGGCGAATCAACGAAGGGCGCAGCCGACAGAGGTAGGGAAAGGGTGGCTCTGCCCGACGGACAGAGACGGATGGTCGAGCTTTTTTTCAACCCCTGTTCGCGGGCGGCGAGGGGGAAGTCTCGTCGTGGCGACACAACGATCACCACGACGACGACGTCGACACGAAACGACGACGCTGACGACGACGAGTCGAGTGGTTTTCAAGCTAATAAAAAAATTACCGCCGCCGCATGAAACCCGACGACGTATAAAACGTCGGGTGAGCACGACGATTCAACCCCTCGCGCGCCGCCCCCGCGCTAACCCCGAACGAGGGAAGAAAAGCCACCGGGAGTCGTCACCCTTTTGTTTTCTTTTTTACCTGACAGAGAGGGTGCGCGCGGAACGAGAAAGACGGCAACGGGCAAAGAGAGACACGTAATTTACTCCGACTGATACTCGACGTTATTCGATTCTGAATAGCGTGTCGATCTCTTCTAACGGATCTTTGGTCCTCGCGGTGATTTCACGGTTATCTTTTTTTCGCGCTGGTTAATTGGAGGAAATCTCGGGGTAAATTCAGTTATCGAAAGAGTCATCTCTAGGAAAATCCTATTTCGCTAATGAATAAAAGAAAGAAAAGGTACCTTCCTAAAAATCAATCGAGTAACTCAGTTTCACTTAACTGATATCATAGATCAAAGACCAGAGTAACTGAGACAATTCGATCCGAGGTTTAAGGAATTACGATATTTTCTTCTGGCATTAATTAATGAGAAAACTCTTTAGTAAAACACGAGCGGTCGGTCGGGAGTCGAGAGGCGAAGAGACGACAGAAGTTCAGCATTTCAGACCTTTTTCTCTTCATTGGCCTCGATTTTCTGTATACTTTCCTAAATTCTCGACAAGCAAATCGTTTTTTATGTCCTCCGAATTAACATTATTAAGTCCAATTAAACATCATTAACGGATAAAACGGTATCAATACTACATTAATAAGTACTAACTTTAAATGCTAAAATATTACATTTGTATAAGAAAATCTGTACATCGTATTTTAAACGAAACGACATTGCCTTGCACTATTTTCAGTAATTAAAAACAACAGAAGATTTATATTTGATAGTAGTAATTTCCAAGAAAAAGGCATAATAAAATCAAGCAGCGTATTTTCTTTCGCAAATGAAATCTAGGCACTTAGGTCTTATTGGTCCAGAAATTTGCATCTCGCCGTCATCGTCGACCGGAATGAACGTTCAGCGAAACGTCTCTCGACCAGGGAAAACGAGAATTTCGCTGTCGGATTAACCCTCTTGACCGAGCGCGAGAACGTGGCCAAAGAAACTCGAAGGTGGTGCGGCGAAGGGGGTGACCACGAGGAAAGTGGAAACGGAACGAGGCTGTGGCAGGTTAAATTCTAAGCCTGTGAGATTTTCCATCTGGTGGCGGTGCACGCGGTGAGTGCACCCCCGGTGCTAATTAAAATCAGACCACGTGTCTTTCCGAGCCATGGTCACGAAAAATAAACGGAAAAAGATCTTTTCAACGGTGCCCGGGACCCGTCGTCTCCGTCCCCCTCGCCCTTCCGCCGCGGCCTCCGCCGTTCTCCCTTCGATACCGTTCGCGGTCCTCCTCGCACCGTCCCCTGCCTCGCCCACTGCCGCCCTCGCGGTGTTCCCCACGTCAGCTTAATTATCGTCCAAGTGTTCTTTAAAGAGCGAATTACACGCTCGATGTTTACCACAAGCTCGAAGCTTTTCATTCGTCCCGCTCTCTTTCCTGTCGTCTTCTTCCATCGCGTCTCTGCCTTCGCCGTTCGCCCTCTCTCTCTCTCTCTCTCTCTCTCTCTCTCTCTCTCTCTCTCTCTCTCTCTCCTCTTTCATCTTTCCCGATCGCTCGTGCGCGCGCGCGCGCGCTCTGTCGTTCGTTCGAAATACGACGAGAAAATAAAAAGGGAAGAAAAAAGAAAGTCCGCTCGTTTCTTTTACGCCTCGGAGACTCGCTCCTCTCTCGTTCGACGACGGTTTCCCGCATAGCCCAATCACCGGGTCACTGATTACGATTCTTTCTCGTTCCACGTTTTTCTTCTTTTTCTTACAATTCCGCGCCGTCGTACCTCGAAGATTTCGCGTGGTCGAAAACACTCGATCCAGGACGGGAAGGGTGGGAACGAGATTCTCGAGGGCATCCGAGGCGCGCGATCGGCAGGTGAAAAAGTCGCTGACGATTCCGTTCCGCGAGATTTCGTCCTCGCCCGTTTTTCTTCGCCTCTATCGGGAATTTCTTGCTGCCACTTTGAGATACGCGATTTCCTCGTCCCCGTTTTTTTCCCAGCGAGCGCGGCGTCGATTAACGAGTCGCCCATTGTGCACGATCTTTCGACCAACGCGCCTTCCTTTCTGCCCCACCCCCCTCTCCCACCTTTTTTCTTTAATAGGTTTGATTTCTTTTAGGCGGCCTTTTCCCCTGTTTCGCGGCACTCGCCACGGAAAAACGCAGCGAAACGCAGTTAAAGTAGGTACACGCGCTAAGGGGAACAAATTTGAAGCTCATTACCGCTTCCTCTTTGCCGGATAGGCGCACCGAGGGGAAGCTGGATATGCGAGCTGAAATCTTTATGCCCGCGTTCGTTCGTTTCCCTTTCCCTCGTCTTCTTTGTGTTGCTCCACTTATTCTTCCTCTTCTCTCTTCCTTCCTTATCCTTAGCCTTACCCTTCGGTTCCCTTTTATTGCAGGTGTTTCTCGCGATACGAGAGCACGATAAATTCCTCCTGAATTTATTATAATGCCTTTTAACCGGACCGCTTCCGGTGCGCGTAGATTTACGACGTACTTCAACGTGACGATTGTTCCGCCTTTGAATACAATGATCCTTCAACCCTGGCTAAGGACATTTTTGGCTTCAAGTCTCTTTACAACAAACGTAAAGATGCGGCTTCCTCGTTCATTTGATAGTAATAGTTATTTTAATAAATTAGGTGAAGAGAATGCAGTCTCAGCGCTTTATGTATTCTCTTTTNTTAACGAGTCGCCCATTGTGCACGATCTTTCGACCAACGCGCCTTCCTTTCTGCCCCACCCCCCTCTCCCACCTTTTTTCTTTAATAGGTTTGATTTCTTTTAGGCGGCCTTTTCCCCTGTTTCGCGGCACTCGCCACGGAAAAACGCAGCGAAACGCAGTTAAAGTAGGTACACGCGCTAAGGGGAACAAATTTGAAGCTCATTACCGCTTCCTCTTTGCCGGATAGGCGCACCGAGGGGAAGCTGGATATGCGAGCTGAAATCTTTATGCCCGCGTTCGTTCGTTTCCCTTTCCCTCGTCTTCTTTGTGTTGCTCCACTTATTCTTCCTCTTCTCTCTTCCTTCCTTATCCTTAGCCTTACCCTTCGGTTCCCTTTTATTGCAGGTGTTTCTCGCGATACGAGAGCACGATAAATTCCTCCTGAATTTATTATAATGCCTTTTAACCGGACCGCTTCCGGTGCGCGTAGATTTACGACGTACTTCAACATGACGATTGTTCCGCCTTTGAATACAATGATCCTTCAACCCTGGCTAAGGACATTTTTGGCTTCAAGTCTCTTTACGACAAACGTAAAGATGCGGCTTCCTCGTTCATTTGATAGTAATAGTTATTTTAATAAATTAGGTGAAGAGAATGCAGTTTCAGCGCTTTATGTATTCTCTTTCAGTCGGTACGAAATATTTCAATCACTGTGAAACAGATTTATGAGTTAAACACTTGTTTTAATTAAAGATCGATGGTATATGAAGTATTCTTATTAAAAGCTCAATGTTCAGTCTTCCAATGCACGCGACTAATTTACATCCAAAGTAATCGCGAAACCGCGTTCCACTATTTCCTCTTATCGACGTTTCCGTGGTATCCTCGAAACAAAACGCGTCGCCGATCGCGTTTCTCTTTCAACGATGACAGAGAGAGAGAGAGAGAGGGAGAGAGTCCTTTCGGCACGTTTACACGAATCCATCAACAAGCATCGGCGGCTACCGTTTTCGACGACTTCCGGCTGGCATATTTTCATCCCGCCCGCTCCACCTTCGTCCGCCCGATATCGGCGCGGCAAAAGGTAAAGAGAGAGAAAGCCTGAAAGGCTGAACGAAAAGCCTTCAATCCCTGGAAGCAACGAATTGTCGTCTCCACCCCCTTCGGTGCTTCCACTTTCCACCCTTCGCCATTCGATTTTCCACTATTTCCCGATCGTCCGTTTCTTACCCCCCCGTCGTCCCGTCCATTTCCATCAGTCTCCTCTGACGTTTATACTTTCGTGAACGGACCCGAGGGCTCCGCTGGGACGAGTTAAGGGGGTGGTCTTGATCGAGGGTGAGCAAGCAAAAGCGGAAAAGACGATACGTGCGGAAAGAGGAAGATGGTTGACGGATATACAGTGGCTACAAAAAGTATCGGCACGTCATTTTACTGAGTTAGTCATTTTCTAATACCTTCGCAATTTTTATGAAAATTTATTCTTCGAATAAAAGGAAATGTGGATTTTCTAACTTATACTTCCAGATTTTAATAGTACAAGAATTAGTAATTTGGGGATATTAAACTATTTCCGTAAAAGTCGGGAATTAAAATCTTTAATAATACAATTTAATCTACTTATTAAATTTTAATAGATATAGAATTAAATATCAAATCTGATCAAAAATCGTTGGTTGGAAAGTATGGTTACGTGCCAATACTTTTTGTAGCCCCTGTAAGGAAAGCCGAAGAAGCAGGATAGAATGTGAGGGGGTGGGCGAGAAAGGGGATGGTAACGGCCACCATCGGGAGCGAAGCAACCCTCTAGAAGAATCCCTCACTTTCTCCCTCTCTCTCTCTCTCTCTCTCTCTTACACTCTTGGTCTGATATATTGCCTCACCCGAACCCTCACGCGCCCTAAACCATCCCTTATAGCCGCCATCTTGAAGGACTCCCAGCCGCCCCCTTCCAGCCGATGCCCTTACCGTCGCTCAACCCCCCCGCACCCACACCCCTCACACACCCTGAAACTGCGGCCTGCACTCACCCGCTCGCCCGCCCACGATCGAAAATCCCGTTAGACTTATACGGGCTTAGCCCGTCCATTTTGACGAGGGGGTACGTGCCACCCCTGCGAGCCAACCACCCTATTCCTCTGCCTCTTACGGAATTTCGCCAAGGTTTTTTTCCTCCTTCGTCTCGACGCACCGACGCCGAATGCCCATTGGTCTCCCGTGTTTCCCTCTTCTCGATAGAGTTTCTTTTTTTCTCTCCTTTCTGGGTAAAGGAGGACTTTGTTGGTCCGTGGATCGGATAAGTTTGTTTTACTCGTTGACGAAATTATGTGTACGTAGTGCAGATTGTGTTTAAGTAAGGAAATTTGGTTTGGTACAAAGTGGGTAGTTGCAAAAGGATTACAAAAGTGAATAATAAATTCTAGTGAAATTGTTTAGCGTTGGAATTTATTTAGCATCCGTTCTGAATGAGAGAAACTTAACCCATAAATATACTTACAATATCACTTGAGATATTCGAGTATTTTCCTTTTTAATCCAGGCCAGCTTCACTATTTCGACGCCAAGAAAATCTGAAATAGATATCAGACACCTGATTATAAAAACGGAAGATTTCTTTGGAAAATCTGGGGAAATATTTTCTTCAGCCCATTTTTAGGGATCCCAGTTTCTATCAGCTTAAGAACGCACCCCTCTGGTATGAACCCTTCGGAACGGAGAATTCACGGGCTCCCCGACGCAAAACGACTAGGTGTTTCCGGTTTATTCCCGGAATTCCACGCGGGTCGGGGGCAGAAGTCCGGGAGGGCGTGAAACCTTATGACTGGACGAAAGGCAACGCCAGAAGGGAACGGAGGCTGCATTTTTCGGAGTGCTCGCGTGCCCGCGGGACCCCCTCAAACGCACCGGGTTACTTCGCATTCTGCTACATCGTCGCGGAATTTGATTATGCAAAGCGACGGCCCCCTTAGGCCGTTTGCACTCTCTTCTATCTCCGTCCCTCTTCCTCTCCCCGGGATCACGTTCTTTCTTTCCCCGGACACGTAGGCGACCCATCAAGCCCGCTGACTTTCGTCCCGTGAAACTTCGCCCGTGGATTTTTATCGGGATTATTCTAACCGTTTACGAAAATTGAAAATGCACTTTACCGCGGTAAGCTGTTTTTTTCTCCCTTTAACAAATATCCTTCTTGGGTGCGAGCGCGTAATATACGTACATCGACAGAAATTCAATCGATAGAACCCATGATTGAGGCTTCAAACACCTCAATTAATTTCCCTAGTCGTTTCGTGGCGAGTGTTTCGCGCACTAAATTAAAACCGTGAAAGCTGCTATTGAAAGTATAAGCGCACTTAATTTGGCAGTAGAAGAACATTATGTTTATGAATGAAAACGGTTCCCTTTCACTTGGCCAACTTTCGCCGCGAAATCCTGAATAACGAGACGATAAGCGTTCGCCACGAGCACGGAAACACTTTATCGGCGCAAGTTTTCTTCACCGGCATAAATCTTCTCGTCCGCCGCGAGAGCACCTACCTACCGCCTGCAACGAGCCACTAAACAATGCGTTCCCGCGCCGTCGTTTCATTTACCCGTAACAAGCAACTTTTCAACGCGAACGATCGCCAGTTTTTTCTTTTTTGATCTACCCTTCTACATTCTTTTAGCAAGTCATTATTTTCGCATGAATTATAAAGATAAAACATTGGGAAATTTAGTCCACATCATCTTAAATACCGGGATATTTCGTTTTGCTACGAGCAGACGCGGTCTCGGCGGCGAAANTCGTTTCATTTACCCGTAACAAGCAACTTTTCAACGCGAACGATCGCCAGCTTTTTCTTTTTTGATCTACCCTTCTACATTCTTTTAGCACGTCATTATTTTCGCATGAATTATAAAGATAAAACATTGGGAAATTTAGTCGACATCATCTTAAATACCGGGATATTTCGTTTTGCTACGAGCAGACGCGGTCTCGGCGGCGAAGAATTAATCAATTGTATATTCAACGTCTGAAAGGGCCAATGCGAGTCTACTTGCCCGCACCCTTTACTAAGTACATTTCATCGTTTGCCCGATAAGCCTGTGATTTGTAATTCAGGGAACAGCGCCGCATTATGCGTTTCCATCGGCGACACCTTTCGGAATGGCACGGGAAGGGAAAATAGAGAGAAAACTACCCCCGGCGCGCGGCGCATCGGATTTAACGTCGGAACGCGGCTCTAATGAGGTGCGATCCTTCTCTACCCGCCGCTCCTTGTTCGGTACCGCCAGGTAGACGCCGAAGCGGATTTTTAATAGGGCACCGCGTGCTCTCCTTTTTTTCTCCCCCCCTTTCTCCCTCTCTCGCAAGCTCGCAGCGCTTGGAACGTGTCGTTTTCGACGGCAACCCTTCGACCGATGGTTACCTGAGAATCGGCGGTAGCGCCGAGGCAGGTATAGATACATAGGTAACGGCGCGGCGCGGCGGCCCCCGGGGGTGAAAGCCGAACGAGAGGAAAACTGTCCGCGTAGCGAGATTGAAATTCAAATGAGACCGCGAGGATATTCTAATTCCATGCGGCAACCCCTTTTTTGCATATCGGGACCCACGCAGCTGCCATTCCGGGGACCCAAATTATATACATCTCTTTTTTTCTCTCCTCCCTCCAAGGATAACGTTCCTCTCTCTATTTTTTTCCTTTTTGTATTTCATCTCTCCGTTCACGGAGCGTTTTTCGAAGCGCGTTCGGCGAGGCGGCGGCGCGCGTGATCCGCAACAATTGAGAATCGACAGTATTCAAATCCGCAGCCGACGTAGCCTAGCTACCTAAGCCCCGGGCTTACCGGCTGCCTTCTACGCGGATCCGATCGATTTTATGTTGCGGAAAGACGAAGGAGGGAACAACGGCTGGCCCGATACCCGCGATTATCGCACGGCTAGCCGATAACGCGTTGCAAAGCAACGAGGCTCGTGTAGTCTTCTCGTTCTATCGAGCCTCGAGGATTCGAACTGTGTCCCAATCGCTCCGAGTGGAAATACATATAGCGACGACCGGATTCGCGTCTCCCAATTTATTTACCGCGACCGGATCCGCTGCTTGACCGTTTTCGCGTTTTTATTTACGCCGGTCGACGAGACGGATGTTTATTTGAACGTGTCCCCTCTCTTGCGGAAAACTCGGTGTTACAGAAGTTGAGAATGTGTAATTTTGTTTGATTAAACTTGGGAGATCTTCGCAAAGAGCGTGCATGCTTCAAAATGAAATTCTGCAATATATTCTACAGTGTGTATCGTTAGGTATAAGCCTTTGATCATCCGTGTGGGAGATGAAACTTCTCGTCGTGCAGCAAGAGTCGAGAAACTGTTCACCACAGCTTTTCACAATCAACTTGATTACTAATTGGCACATTTTTTTAACCATGTAATGTGTTCCATCGCACGAGAAGCCTTTACGTCTCCAACGAATTATATGTATTATTCTAAATTTCCCACTTGTACTTGGAGGAAATAGCCAAGCGCATTTACAGATAGTTATGGGAACCTCGAGCAACGCAAGATGTTGATAGTTTACTGTGCGCGCTATACAGTACACAGGGCGTGCATCATCGATACATTCCATTATCCGTATCGCGTGTCGTGCACGCGCAAACACGTGGAGATAGACGGACGCGAAACATGGAAGAGGGTGGTTTAAGGTAGAGAAAGAGGGTGAGGCCAGGGGGTGGAAGAGGGATATGATGGGAGGCCATAGCCGGAGGCCTTTCCTTCTCTATGGAGGTCGCTCTGTGTATGTATGTATGTACGCGTTTCTGGAGGGTACAGTCCGCGCAAAATCGACCGCCGTCGGCCCCGATCGAAAACCGCCCCTATTTTCGACGATAAAGCCCGCAGGAACGCAGGGGCAGTTCCGTCTGCCCGAGGAACACCCTCGCCTTTGCCGATAAAACGGGAGAGTTCGATTGGTCCTGGGGACGGGGCAACCCGGGAGACCGGGATAAATATACGCCGGCATGTGTGCCCGTAGAAAGAGGGTAGAGGGCGAGAAGAAGAATTTTATCATGACTCCGCACACCTCGGGTCTTTCGCGGCCACAGAAATAAAACTAGATCCACGGCTTGGTCGTCTTTACTCTCGCGCGAGTCGTCGCTGTGATTGAGTTTCACTACTTATGGCTCTTTGAAGTATTCTTGTCTCAACGATACGTATTACTTCAAGATCGCTCGTCGAATTATTATTACGAAGCTGCAAAGTTCCTAATATAATTAATTAAATGAATCCTGATTTATTAAATAATTTGTTGCTAATAATATAATATTAAATTTCTAAGTGAATCGAAATTTATCTTACAATTTGTTCACAGATACTCTTCGCTAACAACCTCGTTACTGACACGTCACGTGAAAAGAGAATGCAGGAATAATTGAACGGAAGAAAAATTAAATGATGGTAAAGGCTCACGCTTTACGTGCGAAAATTCTGCGATACGTTCGGTGTCAATAAAATTGGTAGGTAAAAGGAGGTGAAATACCTCGCGTTACGACGGCAAACAGAGCGTCACGCGTCGTTAGCTGGAAACAAATCTAATTGCACGTCGCGCCGGGAACAAGCCATGCATCCCCCGACCCTCTCTGACGGAATCGACAAATAAAATTCCCGATATCGCGCGTGGCCGTCGCGTCGCAGCCCTACGAATTCCTACCGTCTCGAGTGAAATTCGCCGGGGGAGGCGGTGGGATTCTTGGCGGTAACTGTACGACGCCAGTAACGTCGAGTCCGTCAAGTAACTCGCTCGTGAGCTCACCCTCCCCCGCGTCCTCCCCCGAGCCGCCGCCCGTCCGTATACCTCGTGTGTGGACTGTCGAGTTTACCGTCGACGACGACGACGGCGGCGCATGCAGCACGTCGACGACGACGACGACGACGACGACGACGTCGGGAAACGGGAAACTTTAGACCGCGCGGATGCTTCATTCCCTCCGCTCGCTGGAGTGCGGTTCGCGCGCGCTTGGAAAGTTTTGCCCCCGTAACACCCCAGCCCCCGGCCACCTCTTAGCCCCGGGGGTTTTGGTTAGAATATTGAATCTTGCAGAGTGGAGGCGCTGTAACGAGCACACCGAGCCGACCCGGCGAACGTCGTCATCGTCGAGGGTACGAGGACGACGAGGTTCAACCCCCGGGACAGGCCGCGTTCGCGAACCAAATAATCTGCTCTCGCACGAAGCCACCAGGTGAGAGACGGGGCGAACGCCTGGGTACGCAGAGCTTCGTAAGTTTCGGGACGACGGTTTAGCTTGAGGTGAAGCACTGGTTAGGAAAATGTAAGTTTCCAGAGAACAAGGGTTTCGAAGAAAAAGGGTGACTGAGCGAGGCTGATAGACTGTTGCCAGAAGATATAGTACGCGCAGTTGTTTAATAGTGCCCTAGAAATATTTCTATCTAATCATTATACTTATACTTGTTTATCACTAAATTTTATTATTTATTTAATTTTTTTTATGCGGAAAACTCTCGGGTTTGATAAGTAGGAGGCCTTTTTCGTGTAGATGTATATCGCACACTTTATATTAGGAAGATGTTTTGAGTCATTCCCATCAAGCTAATTTAATACTTCCCTCTTGTTTGAGGGTGAATATTAAGTAATAACCGTCACTGCGGTTGAAACGGATTCAAAGCGAAGGGAGTTGTTTTCGTATATACAACTGTTTGTTATGCATATTACACACGGAAATGGAATATGTAACTAATCCCAGTTACACAAAGAAAACCTATTTGAGCTCAGCGAACTTCTGTCTAATTTCTGTTTTCAATACAAATTTCTATAATCCTATTAAAGCGCGGTGAGGGACGCGTAAAGAGAGTGATCCCAAATTAACCGTTTAGCAGAATTAATTTTTTGTCCGCCTTTTCCGCTAAATATCGTTCCTCGGTCATGAATTATGCAGCTTGATCTCGAATTACCTTGGATTTCACTCGAGACAAAGTGGAGCTGGCGCGATAAGTAGCGCCGGCCGAAGTTAGGTCAACGCCGTGTCGTTTCTCGGATAAAAATTCCCCCGGTTTTTGGAGGGTTGCAGGCCAGGGCGCGACGGGGGGAGCCGGCGGGGAGCGAAAAACGTTGAAGTACGCGCGCACGTAAGTGTGTATGTACGCCGGCGCCATTGTACGAGCACGCTCGGAATTTTCTACTGCGGTTTTATGCCTCGTCGATGCGGCCGGATGCGAAATGCACTTTCCACTCGGCGAGTATAACATCGATTACTCTGTACCACGATACCACGGCGGATGCATGGAGAACCGGCTTTCGCGTTATATTTTTTCGTCGATTTCCGGCTCGCAATATGCCGAATTGTAAACGGAATACGACAACGTAAAATTTCTGCTCTCGCAATAATTGAATCGCGGAATATACTAAATTACAGTNTTTTTTTTATGCGGAAAACTCTCGGGTTTGATAAGTAGGAGGCCTTTTTCGTGTAGATGTATATCGCACACTTTATATTAGGAAGATGTTTTGAGTCATTCCCATCAAGCTAATTTAATACTTCCCTCTTGTTTGAGGGTGAATATTAAGTAATAACCGTCACTGCGGTTGAAACGGATTCAAAGCGAAGGGAGTTGTTTTCGTATATACAACTGTTTGTTATGCATATTACACACGGAAATGGAATATGTAACTAATCCCAGTTACACAAAGAAAACCTATTTGAGCTCAGCGAACTTCTGTCTAATTTCTGTTTTCAATACAAATTTCTATAATCCTATTAAAGCGCGGTGAGGGACGCGTAAAGAGAGTGATCCCAAATTAACCGTTTAGCAGAATTAATTTTTTGTCCGCCTTTTCCGCTAAATATCGTTCCTCGGTCATGAATTATGCAGCTTGATCTCGAATTACCTTGGATTTCACTCGAGACAAAGTGGAGCTGGCGCGATAAGTAGCGCCGGCCGAAGTTAGGTCAACGCCGTGTCGTTTCTCGGATAAAAATTCCCCCGGTTTTTGGAGGGTTGCAGGCCAGGGCGCGACGGGGGGAGCCGGCGGGGAGCGAAAAACGTTGAAGTACGCGCGCACGTAAGTGTGTATGTACGCCGGCGCCATTGTACGAGCACGCTCGGAATTTTCTACTGCGGTTTTATGCCTCGTCGATGCGGCCGGATGCGAAATGCACTTTCCACTCGGCGAGTATAACATCGATTACTCTGTACCGCGATACCACGGCGGATGCATGGAGAACCGGCTTTCGCGTTATATTTTTTCGTCGATTTCCGGCTCGCAATATGCCGAATTGTAAACGGAATACGACAACGTAAAATTTCTGCTCTCGCACTAATTGAATCGCGGAGTATATTAAATTACAGTAGAATTAATTTCGTCAGAAATTGTGAATTTAGGAGATATTACTAAACCAATTTTGTTAATGTATTTTTGAATCGCATTCTTTATATTTGTAGAGAGTATAAAAAGAACGCTGTATTTTTATGTGTACTAGATTTAAAAAAGAGAGTAGTATATTTTTATTTTCTCGGTACAGAAATAAAACCCCATAGCGTTATCAACGTTTTTAATCCTATCAGTCTGAAACTTTCATGTTATTTCCTATTTTTACTATCAAATGTTTCACCTCATCTTTTGATAATAGACATTACGACCATCGAATATTCAGACATGCAAAAACCTGCAAGTCTTTTCCAATGTATCATCTGCCCAGTCGTTTCAATTTAGGACTGTCCAGCGGAGACCTCAAAACAACTTAATATCTGGCAGGAGTGAAAAAATCAGGTCAGGCCGCAGGAACGAGCCGCGGTCAAACAACAGCAATCCCCGAAAGTTGTCCCCGGTCCAAGGAACCCGACGATCCAGTTCCGGAGGATCTTCCGTGCAGGTGATGGGGGCCCGGCGCGCACACGACAATGTCCGCCGGCGTACAAGATCGTTGAAACGTACTTTCGACCCATACATTTCGGTTGGCCATCCCGCGATCATCCCCCGATCGGTCCTTCCACCTGGATACCTGACGTACGAGTGGACACTCCGTTAATTTGGAGCCCGCTGACCGGCGCGCGGTATCCGGGGCACCCTAGAAGGACCCTCTTCCTCTTAGCCAGGTCAAAGGACGACGGACGGATGGGCGCGTGCGATGGGTGCCCCTCTCGAGGCCTCGAGGCGCGACCAGAATGGTCCGTTGACCCGGGGCGTGCTGTCCGGCCTCGACCCCCGTCGGTGGTCAAAACAGGCGGAAACATGGCCTGACCCTCGTATATCAACGCTGGCCTTCGGTCGACGATGACCATGCCGCTCGATGGTCACGCGTGCGGCAATTAAAATTAAATTCGTTTCGTCTCCTGTGCGAGGACATTGCCAAGCGGAGAGTTATGGCGAGAGGGACGAACGTGGGGTGGCTGGGTTCGACGGCCATCGAGCCGGGGATGAAATATCGCGGGCCCACGATTAAGGCGTGAATTATTTATTGCGGGATGAGTCGCGTTTTCTCTGGCTGGATTTTTAGATGGCAAGGAGGCAGGGCGAGTCGCTGCGGTGCGAGGGAGGCTGGTTCATCGGAGATATTGACGCTTGGAAAATATCGCGAGGGAAGTAACGGAGATGTGATATTTCTTGAACGATTCATTGTTCTCCTTTCAAGCGATGGATATATTCATTTATTTATACGATCAGTTCGATCGTCGTAAAAAACATTTTTAGTAGTTGGGAAGAAACGAGGCTTAAAATTTACTATTAACGCTAAACCTACTGAGAGTTTTAATACGCTAATATGATATATTTATATTTTTCACATTTGAGTGCAAATTTAATTTTAGCAGTGGTACTTTAGATTGATACCAGTTTAAATAGAAATTTTTACAACCTCACAAAACAAATTTCGTTTCCTTTTTATTTTTCATGGAAGAATCTCGGAAGCGGTCGATTGATCGCTCTGGTAGATTTAACATTAATTGCGGTGGCCAGTAGACACGAATCGTATAATTGGGAAGGTTGATCGCGGGAATAATTTTCGCACTCGCAAGGCGTCTCATCCAACTGGCACCAATTCTGAAGCGGCGAGAGTCAAAATGTCGTTTCCCCATTCTGAATCGCTACTTTCTTCGCTGACGGCAACAGATGCTCTAATATATGTGCAGAATCAGAACGAACGGAACTGAATTAAAATACGGAGATCCAGTTCTCAACAAAGGGCCGATGTAATCTCACGGTAAAGTACGCACTGCCACTTTACAGCCTTGTAATGGAACTCCCATTACGAATAAAAGTGGATGCCCTTATTGAAGCGGAGAGGATCGCTGCTCCTCTTCTATTTCTTTTCTCCTTTCTTCCTTTGATACTTGTTTTCATACTGTGCAAATCATCGTGAAAAGCCACTGCGCCTCTTACGCGGAAAAGAGAACGAGCCGTGGTAACCATGACTTTATCGTTAATTGCATGCACTTCTGCCTTTTGTGCACCACCGCACCCCGTGGCAACACCGGCTCGTTGCACAATCACGGCCACTGCAGCTTTTTATTAAGGATTTTTACACACGCCCGCGTAATGCATTTTACATTAATTTCTGTGACACGTAAAACTGGAACACTAAATTTGTTACCTCTGGGTCCACAACATGGATCCCGCTCTCGGTACGCAATTACGATTGTTCTGATTACACTAATTATATGGCAATCAGTGTACCTGATGTCGTTACCCTCCATTATACGAGCGCTGATTATATTCGTATTATCGAACTTTCAGCGGAAACCAACATTTCATCGTTCCATTCTTTATACCCCGACTTCCTACTTTCATAATTATGGTCATCAGTCAAACGACAATTATCTGGAATATCGTACCGAAGTCGGAAGCGGAAACTTAAATTTATAAGCGTTTTAATTGGCATTCTGTCTAAGATAATAAAACTGCGCTTTTTCAATTATTATCTAAAGCTCAAATGTATTATTCAATTGAACCATAAATAACTGTTTATAAAATTGCTAGTTTTTTTTATTACGTTAGACGAATCACATTGGGTGGGACGAGAAAGAGACCGGGGAAAACATTTTCTCGATACCGGAAGACATGATAAAGGACGATCAAAGGCCCATTCAGAGTATTCTTTTCCTCATTTACTTCCTCTGGTTATCTTTATCCCGTCTTTGAAATTACATGAGCCTCTCCCACACTTTGAGCTCGCCGTCATTAAGAAATGCAATTCAAAAAAACAGCAACAAGTACGAAATGAGCTTTTCAAGTTGCAAAGAAAGCTGATCAAAGAGTGAATAGCAGTGATCTCAAAGCGAAGGATTCTTTAGACCCTCTTTAAGCATCGAACGCAGTCGAAAACCATTGAACAGGAAAAGACACAGACGTCCTTTGTTTCCCCCCTTGTTCCACATTTCCCTCCGCTATCAATCGTCGTTCTTCCGTCGTCGACATCGGGCAAACACTCGTCCGCCTAAGCAATATTAACAATCCCTTCCAATTGCGAGCATAAATCAAACGATCGAGAATTATAGATAGAATTAGCCTCATTTTTCTAAGTGCATATGTTTTCTCATAGTCTCACTATACTCGACGTATGCAATTTGATAGCGCGTCAACGTAAAATTGAAATATTGACCTGTCTTACAAAATTATGTTTCAGTTTTAAAGGAGCTTCCAAAAATGTCTTATTGTATTCAGAACTCGGAATATTAATAATGGCATGCTCAACATGATTAAAAACGACGATGCTATAGATTTATCTCCACGGGAAAAGTAATGGCTAACGATAATGTAACAACCTCCGCAGAATTTCTCCGGCGAGTCACCATTTACACGTACACAGACGTAGACGGTAGCACACACACGTGCTGCACAGAAACCGTGTAAATAGGTGTACGCGGAGATACACGTAGGTGCACGCGCGCATCCAGCAGCGGCTATATCGACGACAAAATAAGGGATCGCCGTGGGAGGGTGGCTACATGAGGGATGCTTCGCGAAGCCATAGACGTTCGACTGCTCTCCATCCATCCGCCCTCGTCCGCTGCCCGACCAGCCCCCTCGGCTCGCCACCCCTCGATATTAAAAATTTCAATATCCTAGCCCCAGGGGTGGAAAACACATAATGTATTCAGGTGACGTCCCGGCCATTCTATCGGCGAGAAAAACGTACAGTTTTTCGAGGAATCGAATCCACCCGACAGCCACCCATCTTCCCGTTCTCTCCCACCTCGACGGACCGAGCCACCCACGTTTTTCGACCAGCTCCTCGCCCCTTCCCGTCGACCCCCGTCCTACCCTCGATCACGACGGAACTTTCTTTTGCTTCTGTACTTCACTTCGAATACAGTATTCTTCCTTACTTTCTTATTATCGCTTTTTCTATACTCTGGTTTGTACACTCTTCGTGAAAAGCGAAATATTGTGAGAAAATTGTAGTTTTAGGTAGAAAGTATCTATCGAGTGCTATGCACGTTCTCGTGTCTTGACTCAGCCGTCCGTCGATTCAGTTACGCAATCAGGGAAGTTAATTTCAATCAGCCACCCCAACAGAAACCATCAGCTGGCAAAGAAACTGCGTACAAAATTCGCCGATCGCTAGATCACTCGCCGGGCGAGAGAATTTCCTGCCGTTGGAATGGCGTTCGCAGGGGGCAAATACGATTTCGCTGTCGTTCCAGTTGCTCACCCGTTTCCGGCGAATGGGGCCGAGAAATTGGTAGAAAGTGAGTGAGCGAGTGCTCGAAAATCAAGCCGTCGCCCCCCACGTTTCACGGGCAGACCGCGCGGAGTAGGCAAAATAGTTGGTGCGGCTCGCGATTCTAAACAACTTAACGATAAAATTTATAGTTCCAGAGCACGCCTACCCTTAGCCCTCTCTCGGGCATTCGCCCGGCGAGGGGTGAGGCCGGGGGCTGAGGCCGGGAAGAAGAGGGTGGAAGAGACCTCAGCCGTGCACAGGAGGTCTCTTGTACAGGACTTTTACCCTGCAGAGTTGCGTCGTAATTTATGGATGCCGTTCCCTTATCCGCAGGATACGAACTCCACTCTCCCCACACGTTTGCTGTCCTTCTATCGATCCTATATACCACGACCAAAACGGGTGTCCGCGAAGTGAATATCGCCGCGGCCGAAGATCGGCGGGGTCCCCGCGATCCGTTTCCTCGCGAGGAGCGGAAGCCCGCGGAAAGGGAAAGTTAATTGAGCCGCGGGAGCGAGACGAGAGGGGGATTTGTAATTCAGATTTTTCAGCTCGCTTTCTCTCGTTTGCTTCCAGCCACGCGCACTTATCGCTGCCTGACTTTTCTTCTCGCTCGACCTCCTTCTTATTCTACTTTCGCTCCTTTTCCTCTGTACACCCGCGGAATTTATGGAGAGAGTTTTCATCGACGCGCCGGAAACTTTTTATCCCGTCCGTCCGAGAAGTTCGCCGCTCCGTTTCGAGCGAAGGTCGAGTCTCAGATCTTCAGGCCGCAGTTCGTCATCGTTGGTCATCGACTTTTTGTTCGTCGTTAATTAATCCACGCGACTACCTTTATTTTTCCTTATTTTTTGCCAGGGACGTCGCTTCTGGCTATTATTTCGGCGACGTCGAGCCACCCGTTACATGTCGAAACACACCCTATACAGAAATGCTTGGTTTGCCGCTGGCGCGCGCGCGGGCGTTCGCTCGCTACGTGTTTGCACGTGCACACGCGTATGGGCGGCCGTGTANCTGACTTTTCTTCTCGCTCGACCTCCTTCTTATTCTACTTTCGCTCCTTTTCCTCTGTACACCCGCGGAATTTATGGAGAGAGTTTTCATCGACGCGCCGGAAACTTTTTATCCCGCCCGTCCGAGAAGTTCGCCGCTCCGTTTCGAGCGAAGGTCGAGTCTCAGATCTTCAGGCCGCAGTTCGTCATCGTTGGTCATCGACTTTTTGTTCGTCGTTAATTAATCCACGCGACTACCTTTATTTTTCCTTATTTTTTGCCAGGGACGTCGCTTCTGGCTATTATTTCGGCGACGTCGAGCCACCCGTTACATGTCGAAACACACCCTATACAGAAATGCTTGGTTTGCCGCTGGCGCGCGCGCGGGCGTTTGCTCGCTACGTGTTTGCACGTGCACACGCGTATGGGTGGCCGTGTGTGTGTGTTAGTCCACCCTCGAGGGAGCGGTGGTGTGGGAGAGCGGATGAGGGATGGCGCGGGCGGCGGAGCGAGAGGAGGAGGGCTGAAACCCGGATAGAGGGTGGGAAAGAGACGACCCAGGGTCCCCTTGGTTCAACGAACGAGGACACGGGACGAGTTTTCGAGACGCGCGCGAGCGAGAAGGACGAGCGTAGAGACAAACATAAGGGAGGGTTTGGTCGCGCGAGCGAGAAGGCTGGAATGCGTGGAGGCCCGTCTTATATTGATTTCTGTCCACGCCACCCCCGCCGTGCCTCCGCAGCCGCTGCGAGTCACCCTGCGGGAGGCAGCGCCGTGGCGGCAGGTGTGGGGGCTGGGAACGTGAGAAACAGAGCGCGAGAGATAGGAACGGAAGGGCAGAAACAGAATGCCGCACGAATAGGTAAAGAGAGAGAGAGAGAGAGGGAGAGAGGGAGAGGAAGAGGGATAGCGGTAGAGACACGCGGAGAGACGGAGAAGACTCCGCTCGCCGCACTTTCGACGGGAGAGGCCCTCGGGGGTGGCACTCTGTCACATTCAACCCCCGACCAGCTTCGTCGCCACCGTCCGCCGTCCCGCACCGTCCCTCCCCGGACCACCATTCAAATAACAGGCACCGTTGCTTCGGAGGGTTAGAGAGATGGTGGTGGCGATGGTGGCAGTGGTGCCGATGGTAACGGTGGTACGAGAGACGCTGTTAGATCGGAGGGCGGGCTGACAGAGGGTGAGTTTCGTCCGGCCGAAGCACACCTCGATCGATTGGGCTTGTCCAAGGGTGGAAGAGGGTATATCCCGCGTCTCTCCTCTGCCCCGCGCCCCGCTTTCCCGTTCGTTCGTTCACTCAACCTCACCTTCGCCACCAACCCCTCGCGGCCCGGCCTCCTCCGACGACTCACCTCCTCGGCCCCCCTTCGCCCACCTCCTTTTGGCCTGGCGAAGCCCGAGAGTGAGCGTCACGCGTACATGTGTACGTGCCTTTACGCGCACGTACGTGTATGGCGAGAAGTTGCCATGGCAACCCACCCTCACCACGGGGGTGAAACGCCATTGGCCGGCGCTGGGTCTCGACCGATCGTGGCCCACCCCGGTGTCTGTCTTTGTATCGGCGTCTACGTATGCCGCGAGACCGATTCTACTCCTCGCCCAGAGTAAACGCACGCTTTTCCTAGCCAGTGTCCATCGGGGGGTACAATGCCTTCCTGTTCATCGCAGAAACGACGGGAGACCTTTTGTACGGATAGCGACACCCTTTTAAAATGCACGGACTTTGGGGAAGATAGTTCGTTATCATCGATGCCCATCAACTGCAATTTCCTTCTAGTTATAATAATGAAAAGATCTTTCTTATATTCGATGACTACGACAGATAAAGAACGGAATATCTTTCTCTCTGGTGGTTTTAGATTTTTATGGTTTTGTTTGAATGACTGAAGACGACAGCGATTCTTTCTCGACGATACCCTCTTGGCTAATGTCTTGTTTCGCTCTTCTTCCCGATGCAATCGCCCTGTCTGCATCTGGAGGCGCGACTTACAGGTGGCTTGTTTATCACTGGCGACGCGTCGAGAAAGAATAATTACCTGCCGCGGTCTCAGTCTTCCAACGGACTTTCCCGACTCTTTTCTTCCTTTCAAGCCGAGCTTTCTCTCTACCGAAGTAAGCAACGAGTGCTTCAAATATTTTTATAATAGAAGGTCAAGTGAAATACATGAACTAATATCAATCGTCGCGTTGATGCAATTGTTTCATGCGAACTATGGGAATGTTGTTGCATATAATAAATTAATATTCAGAAGATTCTTTATATTAGAAGGTAGACGCGGTCACGAAAAATCAATGGGAAACGAACTAGGTTTGACGGTGAACAATGAAAGCCGTGGTGTAAAGTAATAATCGCTTCCGTTAAACTCCGGAAAGATGTTGAAGGTCGGTGGAGTACTTTTCGTGCCATGATTTTGTTTGCTCTCGTGCCAGGCTCTTCGTTTTTGCTGGAGGTAAATGGGGAAACTTTATCAAGTTTGCAACATCGGCCAAGTTTCTCGCCCGCCGGAAATACCGGCAGCTTCATGATCATTCCCATTTAGAAAAGAGACAAGGAATTTTTTTTAAATTATAATAAAAAATCAATTCTCAAGATCTCTTCGTTAAAGGATAAAAAACAAGAGAATACGATTAAATTTCTTGTTGTATATAACATTGCTACTCAAAGAGATGTCGTTGCTTAAAAACAGAAGAGGGAAACGCAGCGCGGAATAGAAGCATCAATAAGATAGTCGGATGAATGAAATTAACAGGGAACGGGGGGCCGATATCGAGGCCACGGGGTGTAGAAAATGAAATGATCAGCTGACGAGGAAGTGTCGAGGTCGAGAGGGCCGGGGCGGGCAAAGAAGACGCGGAAACTTTCCGGCGGGCCGAGAGGGGCGAAGAAACGGCGCGGCGCGCCGCGAGAAAAGACGCGGCCGATGCTTCCAGTTGCACTGAGAAGTCTGGAAAGAAAAGGGTGGCTGTCGCGAGAGAAGAGCCCGCCGCCACCCTGCCGGTTGCAGCAGTGGCACAGGTGGCAGCGGAAGAGGCGAAGGAAACGAGACAAAGATAGAATTACGCTACTCGCGATGCCGCGGACGTGACAGAGAGGCGCCGACGGTTTTAGACGCCGCCGGGCGGGTGACTGTGTGCATGGCCTTCCGTCTTTGGTGAAAGGGAGAGAAAGAACGAAGAACGGCGGAAGTCATAAAATAATTTAACCCACTTTAAGAAGAAAATTAACAGAATGGCGAAAGTCTTTAAGATTCCCCGCAACTCCGGTTCCTTCCCCGTTCCAGGTCGCGCGCGCGCCACCATCTCCACCACTTCTGCCGCCGTACACCCCCTAACCACCCTCTTCCTTCAGCCTCTCCATCGTTTTTCCTCTTTCCTGGCTCCTCGCCTCGTCGTCTTCGCCTCCATTCTTCCTCTCTTACCCTCTTATTCATTGAGCAGCCACCCCCACCAACACCTCGGGTAGTGGCGGATCGCCAGTTTCTTCATTGACTCTTTCTTTCTACTACGGGAGAGCGTACTACGAGGAGTTCCTCTTTCTTCGTCTTTTCTCCTCGTTCCGCCATCTTATTTCATCGCACGCCCTCCCTTTCGCGCCCGGCACCTCTGTTTTTTCTCTAATTATGAATGAAAACGCCACCGTGCACCGGCGTCCCCCTTCCTCATTCCCCGCTGCTTTAAAGTCGGGGCAACTTCCTACGCGGCCGCCTTTTCTCTATTCGGGACGCTTTCTCAACCCTTCACCATCCCTGGCCCGGTTACCAGACAGCAAATTGCATTGTTTTCCGCTTCCTCTTACACCGTTTTTTGCGCATCGCCTTTGCCAGTTCTTGCCGCGCTGCCTCGACTGTTTTATTCACTGTTACCGATGTCCTTAAGTGGCTGCAGTCTTGCGTCTTGCCTAGTAGACGTTTAAATGCTCACATTTTCCGAGACAAATTAGCATTCACATGTATAAACTGCGTTCTTATATGTGCATGTATAAAGAAATCTTACGGGTAGAGTTTTCGCTCTTAATGATTGACAGTAAATAAAATATTTTACAAGACAAACAAGTGACAACAGTAAATGCACTGGTATTAAATAACATTGAACTGAATTCGACAAAATCTATTTAGGAATTAAACAATTTCACGCTCGTTAAGTCAACAATATCGCGAGCCTGGTGTTCCAACGGCGAAATTTTCAAGACTAATAAGTTTGCAAAAAGGTGATACGAGTATGTCTACTATGAGTGATAACGAGAACATACGAATCGCATCGATTGTCGATCGCGACAGAAAGGTTGTACCGGCAATTTCGCGGCTGGCATTGTTTTCTTATCGCGGCTACAAGTGGCAGTTCCGTTGTCGCGCGCCAACTGACCCAGTTTCACCCCTTTTTTCCCTCTAATTATGAATGAAAACTTCGGCAAGTGTCGCTCGGCGTAGTCGCGGCCGGGCGGATCGGGGGTAAAAGAAGGGTGAGGAAAAGTGGGGTGAGAGGCACGCGAACTCTTCTTTCGTCGCGCCGACTCGGCTAGTGGGTACTTTTAGTTTTTCCAGTCTCCGACCCCTCCCCCGCCGCCCCTGAACCCGGGAAACTCGCTTTCCGCGGGGAAAACCGCATTATCGTAAAGTTTGACATACCCTGTCGCCACGCCGCGCCGTTTTGCCGCTGACAGTTAGTTTTCTTTTTATTCCCGCGGATAAAGCGGTACTGGGCTTGAAAAGCAAGCATGCGTGGAGTAAAATATCACTACAACTTCTTATTTCTCGTTTCTTAGCAAAAACTGGGACATCAACAAGTTCATTATCCATTTGCTTTTAAAAATAATCGTAAAATCATAGTGTTACATATTCTCCGTTGGTCTCTACTAAAAATCTGAAGCTTTATTAAAAATCTTAATAAAGTGTCCAACATTTTCTTACGACTGTCTATAATATTCAGCCTTGTGATTTTACATGTAAATCAGACACGGGATTAGTAAACTGTTTGTTAAAGGGAAGTCTCGTCTACAGTCATTAACATGATTCGTGGCAGAGCGACGCAACGATGTCTTTAATTATGAGACGGCTATCACTCTCGCGAGTGCCCAAGACGACTAGGAGAATCGCCAGGGCGTCGTTTCCCATTATACGGCTTAAGTCGTAAGCGCAGCTATGGGGATTCACTGCTATCCAACCCCCGTAACGAATCTCTGCCTTGCCTCCCTTAAGCTTCGACCCAGAAATACGCGTACACAGGATATAGACGGTGAACGCGTACACGCTGACAAGCATAAATTGCCTGGTCGGATTGATTAACGGTTACTCGACTCTGATTGCGATCGCAATTGCTCGAGAATCGCGTTAATTTGATTGCAGAATACGGACTGATTTAACGGTGAAACACAGTGAATTATCTATTTGATAATTCATTTAATCATGCTCTTGATAACTCATTCATTTGCTTCGCGCATTTAATAATTCATCCGCGCAAACAGATTGTATCGCACAATTATTTAAACTAGCAAATAAAATTGCTATTATTTAATAAGTTCTAATTCTGAAGTCATGCTTATATTAAGATGTAAATGATATCATAGTTTGATAATGTATCAGATGAAATATCTGCCGAGATACAGATTTGAATATTCATTGAAATTTACATCAGACCGCGGCGATAGAGAACCAATCTCAATCGTAACGCGAGCGGAGAGGAGGTACCCCCCTTACCCATCGCACTCGTATACAGACACCGGTTGGTAATTGCTCCGTTGCGTTTACGCGGCACCTCATCGACTAATTAGCGAAGCTATCGGGAGCCGGTTTAATGAAAACCGGGACAGAGAACCACTCGGAACGGGGATCCACCACCAGCTGTTATTGCCGCGTGAATCGCGTCTGAAATCTCGCTCGAGCGCGACGTCCACGTCGGTTGAATATTTTATCGCCGGAAGCGCGGCGAGAGAATCGGGGACGCGCCGGAAACAATGGACAGGAAGTTTTCGGGTTGCGAGCGCTAGCTGGATACCCGCAAATTCGATCGGACTTGCCCCTTTCGCGAATGGAACCGCGGAATTTGGAAAATTCCGAGAGGGTAACTGGGCGCACATTTTCAGGTGAACGTAAAGAATAGGGCCAGACAAGATTTGAGCACCAGACGCAAGAACGAGCATTAATTTAGTATTTTTCTTGTAATTGGGGCGTTTACTGAATCTGTGTATTCTTTCTTGGGTTCTTTCATCGATCAGAATCACTTGGAACGATGATTCAATCAAGCCGCGGAACGATTCGTGGCCGTTAAACATGCAATTTCCGATTTCTTCTGGAATCAATGATAGCACCGGGATCGATGGAGAGAATTAGACGGAGGTAATTACCGTTTATCGAGGATCGTCAGTGAAGTCGGATTACATCATTCTCATTCTACTCCCGTTTCCAGATACAATACCGCTAATTAAATCCATTGGTAAGGCGCGCTCGCACTTTGACGACCATCGATCGATCGATCGTCGATTTCCTCGACGAGCAGTACGACTCGGAGTACGTCTCGCACGCAAGAGATTTTATACATTAATTCCTCTCATTGCTATACTTTCATTCAGATATATGTAATAAACCTGTTGTGAATATCATTTCAGAGGGAAAATAATATTAGTACGTGAGCGACGAGTCGATTAATTGATTGAATACTCAGGAAGTCTAATTTGAATAATGTGATCTATCATTTTCGCGTAACCTGTTACCCGACTCAACCCTTGACTTCATAATCGTGACGTTGGAGTCGTCGCGAATGCAAATCGGACAAGAAAGCCGCCACGCGCGAACAGGCTTACGTCCGCTCGCGGAACCAGTATTATACGACAGTACCATCAACTCTTCTCACCTGCCGTCCAATAAAAACCTGTTCCGCGATACTCCTTAACTCTAATAACTGGCCATCCCGGCTGTCCATCTAATGTACGTCTCATTTCGCGGAACACAACGGTCCCGACGATATTTATCCTTTATCTGCGACTCGATGGGTTTAAAGGTACGAAATTGCGAAAGAGTCCGCAGAGATAAAATTGCGTTTCTAATCGAGGACCAACTAAAGTTCATAGGATTTTACAAAAACGTCGAAGAGTAAGTGATTTAATTGGATTACAGCGGCGCGCCGGGGTAGGAGGGGTAGTTTCCGAGCAGAAAACCCTTAGCCGAGGCAAGAAGAGGAGCCGGTTTTCAATTTTCGATGATTCCACCGAATTCGGTAACAGTGTTACGGGGCGCGAGGAGGCGAGGCGGGGGGCGGGGGGGCGATGGTGTAGAGAGTGTGTTGGCATCGTGCATCCAACGGCAGCCTCACCCCGGCATCCCCCCGGTGCTTTTGCGGTGGCTGTTCACCAAGGTAGTATATAGGGTGGCTGCCGGTTCGACGGGGCTCTAAGACAGCGTGTGTGGGAGTAGGCGTGGTCGCGGGGTGGCCGCTGGCCAATCAGCAGCCGCCGGTTGCTGGCCACCCCCGACCCACGTGGTCCACATCCCCCAACATACATATTGATCTCGTGGTCCTTGCCGACCGCCGCGCCAACCCCTCCGTCACCCGTTCCCGTTCGCCCCTCTCGTCCATCCTTCTCGGTGCTCGTGCTCGTCAACCGTCCGGTGTCCTTCTCTTATCCACGGTGTGTCCTTACCACCCTCCGGTAGCGGTACCCTCGCCTCGTTTTTCGAAGCGTCGTCCTCACCCTCGTCGACGATCCCTCGGCGAAGGGGAGGCCGAGTCTCTGACCAGCAAGGAAATTCCGAATGTAAGCGTTTTTTTTCAACCGTTCGCACCCTTGCCAGGAAGAAATTAAGTTTGGCCGGCACGCGAGAATATTTTGAAACAGTTCGGTCGCTGAGTAAGTCAGGACAGAGAATGTGCTCGGAGCATAGGGAACGAATTACACGGGACATAAAATAAATGACTTGAGAAGAGTCCGCAGAGATAAAATTGAATGATGCGATAGCGGCATGTTTATAGGCGTTTTTTATGTGGAGTATATACGGCGGTTTCGTTGATTTACGATTTGTTTTCGTGGTAACGAGAGAAGGGAAGGGTGTGCGATAATTGAGAATCGTCGGCGGCTTAATGGCGCAATAAAGATTCAAGTATTGCTCCATTCGAGCCACCCTCGATTAATTTAAAAGTTCTTGGATCAAGTTACCAGCCCGTTCCGCGTTCTTCACTCTTGTTTCCTGCTAGAACGATTTGGAAATGAGAAACGTGATTCTCAAAAGCCTCACTGAAACGTCTGAACGTAATTAAGACGTAAAACGATATTAAATAGTCGTTGATCTATCTTAGACCGTGCCGTGGTAAGAGTTTCGCCTTCGACGGCATGAAATTCGCAAATTTGACGTTCGATCTTTTCAACCCGGTTGTCGTAACTTTTAACGGTACAGCTGCGATCCGTGCCAGGGCGAGAATTAATTTAACCCTCGGCAAAAGGTCTTCGTCCTCGCGGTGACCGAAAATGGCTTTTCGACAGGGGAAACGCGGCCAGAATTTTCACTGTTCTTCTCGGTCGGAGGAGCGGGGCCCCACGCCGATTCGTACTGAATCTTTGAAACGACGTCACGTTCGTTGTCAGTTTACTCGCGTTTGCACGTTGTGCAANTATTAAATAGTCGTTGATCTATCTTAGACCGTGCCGTGGTAAGAGTTTCGTCTTCGACGGCATGAAATTCGCAAATTTGACGTTCGATCTTTTCAATCCGGTTGTCGTAACTTTTAACGGTACAGCTGCGATCCGTGCCAAAGGCGAGAATTAATTTAACCCTCGGCAAAAGGTCTTCGTCCTCGCGGTGACCGAAAATGGCTTTTCGACAGGGGAAACGCGGCCAGAATTTTCACTGTTCTTCTCGGTCGGAGGAGCGGGGCCCCACGCCGATTCGTACTGAATCTTTGAAACGACGTCACGTTCGTTGTCAGTTTACTCGCGTTTGCACGTTGTGCAAATTGTGAGCCTGGCCGCTCTCCCGTCCTCCCTCTCGTTTCGACGTTTCCACGTTTTATCCTGCGCTACGTCAAAAATTCATTCCCTCCCCCGGGCTTCTCGGGGGTAAAACAGTCCGTCGAGTAATCGAGTCAATTAATCGTCTCGAAATAACCGGCCAACGGAACCAATACCACTTTCGCGAACAGTCAAACTTATATATTCATGATTCATCCAGATTCGATCGTTTACTTTGCATCGATCTCCTTACAATTTTATCTGACCTAGTTACCAGCCCGTAGAAGAATCTTCGAATGAAAATTTAAAGTCCAGTGAATTTCTCAAGACGTTTCAAAAATATACAAGCTCGTCAGAAAATGGAAACATTGGAAATTACACAGTTTTGTTTTTTAATTCATCTATGAACAGACGTTAGGCTCTTTGTCAGTGGTCTATATTAAATCTCCCCTTCGCTTCTGATTCTTGACAAAACAGCCTTGCAGGGTTCCCAAAAATGTCTCATCTCGCTAACGAGAGTCGATGGCAATTCGAGGGAATAAAAGAGTTTTACGACCTCCCGAGGTCCGTGAACGGTGGACCGATCGACTCTGCTGTCAGTTGCCGCGACGTACGACGCGTATACCGGGAGCACAAAGGGGTGAAATCAAAATGGAGAACAAGAAGAGAGAAAGGAAAACGGCGTCACGGGTCAGGGCAGGAAAACGGGGTATGGAGGAGGACGGGAGAGGCTCGCGGACAGAGAGAAAGCTCAAGGAATAACAAAGCTNTGCTGGCCACCCCCGACCCACGTGGTCCACATCCCCCAACATACATATTGATCTCGTGGTCCTTGCCGACCGCCGCGCCAACCCCTCCGTCACCCGTTCCCGTTCGCCCCTCTCGTCCATCCTTCTCGGTGCTCGTGCTCGTCAACCGTCCGGTGTCCTTCTCTTATCCACGGTGTGTCCTTACCACCCTCCGGTAGCGGTACCCTCGCCTCGTTTTTCGAAGCGTCGTCCTCACCCTCGTCGACGATCCCTCGGCGAAGGGGAGGCCGAGTCTCTGACCAGCAAGGAAATTCCGAATGTAAGCGTTTTTTTTCAACCGTTCGCACCCTTGCCAGGAAGAAATTAAGTTTGGCCGGCACGCGAGAATATTTTGAAACAGTTCGGTCGCTGAGTAAGTCAGGACAGAGAATGTGCTCGGAGCATAGGGAACGAATTACACGGGACATAAAATAAATGACTTGAGAAGAGTCCGCAGAGATAAAATTGAATGATGCGATAGCGGCATGTTTATAGGCGTTTTTTATGTGGAGTATATACGGCGGTTTCGTTGATTTACGATTTGTTTTCGTGGTAACGAGAGAAGGGAAGGGTGTGCGATAATTGAGAATCGTCGGCGGCTTAATGGCGCAATAAAGATTCAAGTATTGCTCCATTCGAGCCACCCTCGATTAATTTAAAAGTTCTTGGATCAAGTTACCAGCCCGTTCCGCGTTCTTCACTCTTGTTTCCTGCTAGAACGATTTGGAAATGAGAAACGTGATTCTCAAAAGCCTCACTGAAACGTCTGAACGTAATTAAGACGTAAAACGATATTAAATAGTCGTTGATCTATCTTAGACCGTGCCGTGGTAAGAGTTTCGTCTTCGACGGCATGAAATTCGCAAATTTGACGTTCGATCTTTTCAATCCGGTTGTCGTAACTTTTAACGGTACAGCTGCGATCCGTGCCAAAGGCGAGAATTAATTTAACCCTCGGCAAAAGGTCTTCGTCCTCGCGGTGACCGAAAATGGCTTTTCGACAGGGGAAACGCGGCCAGAATTTTCACTGTTCTTCTCGGTCGGAGGAGCGGGGCCCCACGCCGATTCGTACTGAATCTTTGAAACGACGTCACGTTCGTTGTCAGTTTACTCGCGTTTGCACGTTGTGCAAATTGTGAGCCTGGCCGCTCTCCCGTCCTCCCTCTCGTTTCGACGTTTCCACGTTTTATCCTGCGCTACGTCAAAAATTCATTCCCTCCCCCGGGCTTCTCGGGGGTAAAACAGTCCGTCGAGTAATCGAGTCAATTAATCGTCTCGAAATAACCGGCCAACGGAACCAATACCACTTTCGCGAACAGTCAAACTTATATATTCATGATTCATCCAGATTCGATCGTTTACTTTGCATCGATCTCCTTACAATTTTATCTGACCTAGTTACCAGCCCGTAGAAGAATCTTCGAATGAAAATTTAAAGTCCAGTGAATTTCTCAAGACGTTTCAAAAATATACAAGCTCGTCAGAAAATGGAAACATTGGAAATTACACAGTTTTGTTTTTTAATTCATCTATGAACAGACGTTAGGCTCTTTGTCAGTGGTCTATATTAAATCTCCCCTTCGCTTCTGATTCTTGACAAAACAGCCTTGCAGGGTTCCCAAAAATGTCTCATCTCGCTAACGAGAGTCGATGGCAATTCGAGGGAATAAAAGAGTTTTACGACCTCCCGAGGTCCGTGAACGGTGGACCGATCGACTCTGCTGTCAGTTGCCGCGACGTACGACGCGTATACCGGGAGCACAAAGGGGTGAAATCAAAATGGAGAACAAGAAGAGAGAAAGGAAAACGGCGTCACGGGTCAGGGCAGGAAAACGGGGTATGGAGGAGGACGGGAGAGGCTCGCGGACAGAGAGAAAGCTCAAGGAATAACAAAGCTACCGAGTGTTCCCACAAAGGCGAGGTCTGGCCTGACCTTCCACCCCCCCGAACAACCGTCGACTCTCCGGGCTTTCTGTCGCTCGGCTGAAACAATGCCGACGACGGTAAAACAAAGAAATAAACATGAAAAGACAAAGGGCGGCCGTTTGAATCCGTAATTTGCCCGCGCGCCACGCCGTTCCACCCCTTTGTTTTTAGGGGCCCCCCTCTGGGCCTTTTCCTCGGCCGTCGCTTCTCACTCGACGCGCGCCACCAGACGTCTAAGCCCCCCAAACCGTGAATTTTACGGTTACGCCGCGACGTAACCCTTACCTCCCTTCGTCGTTGAGGTAGGTCGTGCGAGCAAGATTGAATTGCCAGTCGAATATGATACGGCGACGTGGGACTGTTGAAGAAGCGAATCGATAAGAAGTTGAATGATCATGTATAGAAATACTGCTTCCCAGAGGATGGAAGATTAACGAGGTCTAAATGGAAAAACTGAAATGTGAATAGCGATCCTAGTGATGCTTGTCTACCGGACGAAATTGATGACTCATCTCATCTATCATTCTAATATTTTGTGCGACGCGTACTTCGAGAAATTCGAAAACCTCGCTTCGAAGAATTTTAATTTCCACTTTATCTCGGCGTACTAAGCGATCTAATTGGCGATTCCGGAGAGTATGTAAAACGATTTTATGGTTTCAAGCCGATAAACCGTTTTCACCGACGCGACGGAAAGAAATCGATTCGAGGGCGACGCAACGAGCGTCTTTAAAGCTTGCTGAGGTAGGGCGGGTTCAATTAAACGACGGACGGCGACTCGGTTCTCCTACGGGGGTCGGGGAACGAGGAGTTTTCAAGGGCGTCGGGGCGATCAAAGAAAAGCGGGCCGCGTAAAATTCCTCGAGGAAACTTTTCACCGGGGAACTCTTTCCTCATTTCGCGCGCGGCACTTGAATTATTCACAAGCTTCTTCTTCTTCCTGCTTTTGTTTCTGGGCCAGGGTCGTCGCCGTCGTCGCAACGATCCCCGAGTCGACGAACTTTCTCTCTTAAGTAAGACATTTTCCTAACTACTTCGCGCTATTCACCGAATCCCGGCCGCCGCGACGCGTTATTTAAACGGACTCGTTCGTTCGTTCCTCGACCGGCTTTTAGCACGTGCTAACCCTTTACCATTACGCTCTGTTACTTTTATCGCTACGCTTCTCGCTGCAAATTTATTACACGTATTTAGTCCTGTTTCTCACGATTATTTTCTGTATAACTTTGGATTCGCGAAGAAATTTGCTTATCTATTATAATACACTATACTATTTACTAAGGATTTGTAAAATAGATTCTAAAATTAATGTGGAACTTCAGATTCTAAAATTAATGTGGATAGATTACTTACAAGCATTTTTCGTTCACCCTTTGAGGATACTTCGCATTCTTCAATAGGTCTCTCCTGCGTGCTGTCATCCTTCAAACGACAGGATACCCCTGTGAGAAAAGAAAAAATATCAGGATGCACATATGAAACACCGCTAATAACGAAATCTCGAGCGCGAGAGGATCTCCCCGTGAAAGGGTTAGCGCGGGGATTGAAAAGGGCCGAGGGGGAAGAAGGAACCGTCGCCGGCCGAGAGACAGGAAGGTGGGACTTTAGAAATTCGAGATAAGACCCCCTTTGTCGCCGGAGACGAGGAGTTTTCACGTAACCCTTTCGCTCACGACAGCCGTCGGAGGCTGCCTCGAACAGAGCGGCGCCGCCGTGAGACCCGCGACACCCTTCTCCCTCGGCCACGGCCCTTTTCCCATTTCGAAATTCGCTACGTGACGCTACAATTTGGAAACCACCGAGCTGAAACCTTCCGAGATTCTCTTCACTGTCTGACTGCGTCCTTAGCGTTTTCATGATATCGGATCCGTTTCCCAACGAGATTTTAATTATTATCATTCCAAGTTCTGATTTTCGTAGCTGCATTCGTTGCCGGAGTTGCAAACGGAATTCGTTGGATCAATCGATTCGAAGAGTTATTTAAGGATGTGTGGACGATATACTTAAGGAGGTTCATGCGGTTAAGGAATTAACAGATAGATCTCCAAAAAAAAATTTAGTAGACTATATTAGTATACCAGGATATCTCAAAAAAATTTTTAATCATTTGTAAACATACCTCAATGATGAGATATTAATAAAGATATTTTTTACAATTTTACATGTAGTCATATGAAAAAGAGTGATTTCCCAGACTTCTATTGCTACTTTATTAGGTTACAGACAGTTTTGAATGAATTTTATGTCATATTAAAGAGAAACATTTAACGAATATTTTAATTGCAAATTTAGGTAGATTGGGTGACTATAAATCGAGAAATATATAAACACAACAAACGAAATTTGCATCTTTCAGCAGTAGATAACCTCCATTATTAATATGTACGCTAGTCAAGCAGGCTTCCCTTTTCTATAACTTGCATTTGACTTGCTATGTACCAGATGAACCTCCTTAAACGATGCCAGCAAGTTGAATTTGTTATTATAGATTCCTATTAGTATTAAACAGCTGCCTGTAAAATTTTTAATTGGCCCAAAATTGTTTGAGGTTAACCATGTGTATGAGTTAAATGCACAGGTACATACATACTTGGGATTGACTGTATAGCAAAGACATCCTTAAACGAATTGGAAGATTGTGGCCAACTTTTGCATAACATTTCGAAAGAAATTGTATTGATATAAAAGAATTCTCAGAATTGAAATAAAGAATTTCTTATTTCGATGGGAGCTTAGTACGCGAACTGATTATGCATCTCCCTCGAAATCTCTCGTATGCACATCGACTATCTGGTAAATTAGTCCGTGATGAGGTAAAGTAGCAGCACAAAGTGCATCCGTGGTAGGATCCCTCGCAGCGGTTAGGATCGAGCCTGTTTCCGCTTATGTGTGTCAGGAGGGTGCTGCGAAAGGCACTCAGGCTGCTTAGCTGTTCCGTAGCGGAGACGAATATCAGTTATTGATGGAGGAGGTACCGAAACGACGACGACGACGACGACGACGGCGGGGCGGTGGTATATCAGATGGAGGATAAGACGTAGGACAGGCACGACGGGGGCTGAATTACATCCGGCTGCATGCCTGCGTCTATAGGGACAAATCAGGCCAAATCGGATCCCGGCGACGTCGAGTCGACACGCGCAGAATTATGCACGCGGTTAATTTCGAAACGCGCGCCCGCGTTTCGTCTCCCGATCATGCGGAATCCGAGTCATCCCCTTGCGCCGGGATCCAATAATCACGTAAAACCGGCGCCCACACAATGAATATTCATAACCGGAACTTTGCACACGGCTAAGCAGAAAGAAAGTTTAATATTAAATATGACGCGAGAATACAATCTCAATCAGAAAACAATAAGATATACGTTATTCCGAGGGCGACGCGTCGGGACCCTTGCTTCCCGTTCACGCGTTTCACGAATATCCGCGCGGCCGTTTTCCACCGTTCGATCGATCAACAGATGGGACAAAGGCCTCGTAAAAGGCAAAACAGTGAAACGGTTCCCGGTTCGAAGAAGAGACGACGCGCATACGAATCGCAAATCGCCCGGAGCGAAACGCAGCACGGGGACATGAATTTATAATTTCCGTCGCGGTGCACCCTTCGGTGATTCGAGCTGTCGGTCGCGTCATATAAATCAAAATCAGACGCATTGTCGAAGAATCGGCCCGTGTATCGGCGGGGAGGGGAGAGGAGAATAGCGCGCGCGAGAGAGAGAGGGAGAGAGAGCGCCGAGAAACTCGGTCAAGCCACGACACAAAACCCCCCGTCGGGTTATCCAGGTAGAAACTGCGATATACGCGTGCGAGAGGGAATCGACGCGGAATGAAACGAATGAAACAGAGTGGGACGACCGTTTTCGAATACAGGAGAGGAGGTTCGGAAGAATAAGGGGGAGAGAGAGAGCCGGGGGGGTAGAGGGCGAGGAAGCCGAAAGTATCGGTCGGATATACATATGTATGTCGGCCGGGGGTACAATGTATTCAAATTGCGAGAAAAAGGGTTGGCCCGGGTGTATACGTATATAGGTGATGGGTAAAAAATGCGACAGACTGGTTAACGAAGCGAGATGGTCCATTGAATGAAGATGAATGGGATGCTGGGACCGTTCTCGCATCCGTTTCCATCCGCGAAGTTTGTATACCCGTGTGCCGCGCGCCGTGTGCGCTAACTAGGCGGATACGACCGCCGAGGCAGCCATATGCCGCGCGCGGATGAGATGCCAGGTCAGGTTGCCGTATACTTCTCCTTTTTTTCGAGCACACAAGATACATTTACGAGGCTGGTACAGTTTCCTTTCTCGAATACGCGAAGCCGCACACCTTTCGAAGAGACCGAGTGCAGATCGCGGATCCGGTTCTATCTGGGGATTTCGGGAGATCCCTGAGAGGAATTGGAAATACCGTGAAATATTTATACAAAATTATGGAAACACGCTAAGACGAGAAGACTTGAAATATTTAAAAACGATATATCTGCATTTATTGACTGAATACTTAATTTAGAATTCATTAGTTATACGAATGCGATGGTGCACCATAGGAGCACAGCTCGCGAACGGACCGACGGTTTCGGCGGTTGAAGCTAACCGTTCCCTTAAAGCGGAAACTTCGTCGGATGCTTTGGCTTTTTAAAACGAACAAAAGAACGCCGACACGTCTTAAATGAACGCGCTACTTGTTGCACGACGGAGAAAAGGGTAGGAGAGAGTTTGCCAGGCGGGAGAGGAAGCTCGTAGGAGGAGGAGACGGTGCCGTTGGAAGCGGAAGAGAGAAAAGGGGGTGGTAGAAGTTGGCCCCCGTTGGTAACGCCGCACCGGAGCGGGGGTTAACGGGGCGAAAGAAGCCCGAGCGGGGGTGGGCACGGCTGGCGGCAGCGGCACCGTCGACAGAAAACTGTTTCTCTTTTGTTTTTATCGTCTGGAGGAGGCCGGGGTAGGAGCGCGAGGAAGTCGCAATTAAAAATGTAGTTCAAGGCCGACGCCTCGGGGGAGGTTTACCTTGAGCCCTCTTTCTCTCGTTCTCGCTTTTCTCGCGCTCTGTCTCTCTTTCTCTCTCCATCTATCTGACTTTCACCCTGCACCGCCCTGGCTCGTCGCGTTCCTCTTCCATCACGCCGGTGTACCGCGCGTTTCGCGCCGCGTGCACAATTTCACGTGATACGCTTTCTTTCACTGCCTTTTCCCTTCTGGCTTTTCTTAAATTATCCACGTTCTCAGCTGACGCAAGACGTCTTGCACAAGAGTTGAATTCCGCGAGAGGTAGGGTAGCATTTTTATTTCCTCCTCGCCTAACGTTTCATAAATGCTTATAATAAATACTCCATACTGTCTCCATCTGAAATGTTCTAAACACTCCTAAATTCAATTTTGTGATTCCGATTCGAATTCCAATTTCCCCAGATACAACAACAGTAAAAACACGCCGATTACCACTCGTGAGCGACCAAACAGCCGGGGAAACTCGCCGTCAGCGACAGATCCTGACTTCGAATCGTTCCTCGTCAACGCAACAGAGCATCCCTTATCCGTTCCCAGCTCTCACCCTCCACTCGAAAAATTGGCTTCCGCACTTTCGACCTGCTTCTCTTCCACCGTCCCTTAATTCTTTCTCTCTCCCTCTAGCGACACCGATGATCTATCTCCCGCACGCAATTCGGCTCCGATCGCCGCAGAAAACCGGAGAGAGGGCTTCTACCTGGCGTACTCCCTGGTACCTTACGTTCCACGGGGTGTCGCACGATTTTTTTTTTCCCAAGTGAAAAGCGGCATCACCTGTGCCGTTTTCGGGATTACTTTTGTCGGGTTTCACCTCCGGGCCGCACCGCCGCCCCTGTGTGTGTGTGTGTGTGAAGAGAGCCGCAGCGCGAAGGGGGTAGAAATCGTAAATATATCGGAGCCCGGGGTGAGAGCGGCGCACAATAGGGAAACAGCGTTATTGGCTTTTCAAAACGGTATTTACCGAAAATAACCAATTTGAAAGGATAATGCCGCGACCGGTGACGTCCGGGACAAACGCCCCGGTGTCACCCTCCATTGTTCATCCCCCGGCCTCCGCTCCTCTCTCTCTCTCTCTCCCTCTCCTCATAGATCGCGTCGCCGTCTCTGCCGTCGTCGTGCACGCTCGATGCCGCTAATTATTTCTCGATTAATTGGAATCGGGAAGGGTTCGATCGGATGCCGTAATCCGCTTCCGCGATGAACCTGTCCCTGTCAAGCTTTTGTACGACACTCAATGGACGACGAGCCGAGTTTTAAGTGTGTCGTAATGCGGAAACTCGAATACAAGCAGAAGTTAGCTGGGACGGTATTCGAGCCTGGATGCGTTCCACCGGAGCTGCATGGTTTTTTTTTTTTCTTGCCTTCTGGATATTAGAGATCTGTTCTCTCGATGACCGTCGAGATGTCGAGAGTTTCCCCGGAGTGTCTAGTGGTTCTCACGGCAGAACATGCAAATGGCTGAGTGCGCGCTATGAGAACGGAGTTTGCGTATAGAAACTTTTGAAGAACATCAAAATCGATATGAGGGTTCGATGAATCCGAATGGAATATTGTTGTTTTCGATGAGATTGTACTGCATACTGTTCTCGATTGAATTCCGTGTCGTTTGGGTCACACTGGAATTCTTTTACAGATCTATCGATTGAGTTTATTTATTTTCAATAGTCTTGCGGTCTTACGGTAGGTATAGTTATAGTATTTCTCTTTTATAAACAGTTACTTAACTAATCGGATGGCATTGATATGAATTACAGTAGATATTTTCTCATTTTCATACACGACCTAATAAAACCGGTGTCTCGCCACAGAGACGACAATAAAAAAAAGTTTCTCAATATGTCTCGGCACCCTCGCTCCTATTCAATCTTCCCAGCGGCAAAGGTCTGTCGAAGGATTAGTTCAGCTAAGCCCTCAGGATCCGCGAAACTTTCGTCTCCTTTATGCTCCTCTATGTAGAAGTGAAGTAGAGGACTCGTGCGAATTCGAGACACGAGTACAGGGCTATCAGAACTTTTTCAGCAAAGAGAGACCTGTACCGGCGAGGAAGATAAAGAAGATAGACAGAAGGAAGGGAGACAAAGGAGAAAGCGAACCTATTTCCAGGAGGAGCAAGTCAGGAAGGGAAAGGGAAGCGATCGGGTGGAAGGACCCGTGGACTAGTTTAATCAGCGACAACTGCACCGAAACTCATACCGCGCTTCGAATCGCGAGGAATCAGCCGGAGGGACGTGCCCTCAGTGCGGTAAAAATCGGCGGAAACAAGATTTATGTAAAGGAATGGGAATAAGAACAGTTATAAAAATAAAATCCTTTCTTACTAACAGCAGTAAACCGATGAAAGGTATCGAGATAAAATCATGAGTATCGGAACGTTTGACACATATTTCGATTCTGATACCGTTAACTTTTTATGTATAGAAGTTTATATATCTGGCACTTTAGCTGAATCTTGCGATCTACGTATAAAACTGTTACCCGTTACCGTTCGAAGTGCTCCCTTCGCTTTCTTTTATTTTATTCACGGTAGAATATATGAGACGTAAATTTTGAGTGACTTTAAACTTCTTTATCTTTTATACTTTGTAAGCGATCGCCGAGAAAATATTTCTCAGTCTAACGATAGTAAATAACGGTTTGCGTAATACCGGATTTAATATTCACCTTGAAGTCTCGTGTTAAAAATGCGTTGCAATATAGAGATATTAGAATTTTTAAAGAAATTCCCGGCATTTTATTTACTAAATGAGTTTACCAAAAACAAGCAGACTTTGCGCTGCAAAAGGACCATATACACCGGTTGCACCCATCCAATTACAAGCTCGTCCTAACCCTATCCTCGCTACCGTAGACCTCCGCATCCCCTTCAGAGGCATCCAAGAACCGACGGGAGAGCCCGATCCTCGGCGAAATTCCACGGATCCTCTTTGTGCCCCGGAGAGAAACAGATCCCGTAAAATAGAAACTTGCTCAGACGGGCTGCATATTCCCCGCAACGAGGACTTCATAGGCAAGTTTCCCTGGCTCTGGGTCCTTGTAATTTTGCCTGCCAGCATCCTCTTCTCTTCTCCGCTCCTCTTCTCGTCGCTCCTTTAGCGCGCGCACCCTCTTCCTCCTCCACCACCTACTACTACCTACTCTCTCCAGACTTCGTTCTGGACCACTTGCTCGCGGTGTGATCCCGCAAGTGGAGAGGCTGGGAATCGCGAAGGCAAAGAGCGGGACAGCGGGAACGCGAGGCGAAGGAAGAGAGGAGCCAGGTGGAAAGGGTGGGTGGAGGGTGGCTGGTACGAGGGAGGACGTGCCTTCATTTGTTTCAGCGGGACCGCTGGTGGGTGGTTACGTCACGTGTTGGTCGTCATGGTAACCTTCTGGGCTTGCCAAGAAGGGGATCGGGAGCGTGTTGCCGCTCCAGACGACCTAGCTAGGGGATCCTGATATCCTACGGGATCTACGGCGCGCACGAAACGATTCGTGGTACCAGGGGTGGCCCGAGCTTCTTCCTTCTTCTCTCCTTTTTTCTTTCCAGATTTCGATCGGGAAACGACGCGGCCAGATTTCTTTTATCGCGCCACCACGCCAGCTACTTATGCGGCCTCCCTTATTGATGGAACTTGGAAAGTTCCGGCTCCTCAAATACTTCTGTTTTAGCTATAGTGATATACCGATATTTTTTTAGCCAGGGGTACAACCCCCCACTGGTTCAATTATTTATTTAAGTTTTATTAAAGTCTTGTAATTGATTAAAATATGATTCAGCTACTTTAATGATAATGAAATATTAGACTTACGTAGGTTCTACCGGTAACAGTTTTAAAATTACGAAAAATCTAAAATTAAGCGTATGAGTAGATTTTGATTAAATAATGACTCCGTTAAATTTTGGTGTACTTTCATGGGATGAGAGAAAAGTTCTGAAGATTTCAATTTAAACTGTTTTTTGCAAATATCTAAGTTCCTATTGGTCGGACGATATATATATATGCATAGGATCGAAATTATAGATTGACAAATTCTCTACAATAATCATTCTTGGTATTTTTTTCCTGCGAGTAACGGTTTTCAAAATAACACGCGACAAAATTTTAAGTTTTTGAACCAAGCCGCATACATCATTCTTCCGAAAACTTCAAGTTTTTACCGCGTGTTATTTTGAAAACCGTTGCCCACAAGAAAAAAATAACAAGAATGATTGTTGTAGAGAATTTATCAATCTATGATTTCGATCCGATGCATATATATCGTTCGACCAATAGGAACTTAGATATTTGCGAAAAACAATTTAAATTGAAATCTTCAGAACTTTTCTCTCATCCCATGAAAGTTCACCAAAATTTAACAGAGTCATTATTTAACCAAAATCTA
>SMSR01009218.1:86752-177965 GCA_019453355.1 Ceratina japonica | reverse complement strand
GCATACATCATTCTTCCGAAAACTTCAAGTTTTTACCGCGTGTTATTTTGAAAACCGTTGCCCACAAGAAAAAAATAACAAGAATGATTGTTGTAGAGAATTTATCAATCTATGATTTCGATCCGATGCATATATATCGTTCGACCAATAGGAACTTAGATATTTGCGAAAAACAATTTAAATTGAAATCTTCAGAACTTTTCTCTCATCCCATGAAAGTTCACCAAAATTTAACAGAGTCATTATTTAACCAAAATCTATTCATACGCTTAATTTTAGATTTTTCGTAATTTTAAAACTGTTACCGGTAGAACCTCCTTAAGACCGATATGGAATCATGAATCGTCAAATTAAAAGTCGCCCCGTTTTTATAAGCTGTATCTCTATTTAGCTCGGTATTTCGTCAATTAAGCGCGGGAGCGATTAAGCGTGCAGACCTCGTGTCCTCGAAGTCGAGGTGCAACACGCGAGGCGAAGAGGCTGCAGCGGCAGCATCTTTGAATCGTTCCGCGCGCGTAATTACGCGACCTCTCCGCGAAGATGTCTCGCGTTTCTCGGTTTCTCCGGGCTGGTTAGACTGGCTCGGGTCCCCGAAAACCGCCCCGGCCCCAGATCGAATTCCATTAACGTCTCTTCGTGTCGTGTCTCTTCTTGTACGATCGCGAACAGGACCGAGCGAGCAACGAGCCACGTACCCCGCCTTCCGAAACCGACGACAACGTTTCCGCATTCTGCGCGCGCGTTTCTTCTTCGCGACGCGTTGTTCCGAAAGGCTCTGGCGAGGCGTTAAGTGGATATCGCGCCCGGATCGCTTTTAATTCACCCATCTTCCCGCGACGTTCCGGGACGCTTGTTCGATTCGTGGCAGGGGAGGATATTTCCCGAGTTCTGACGGGCTGCCTCGAGGGTGGAACTTCTTTTCCTGTTACGCGAAATGAAATTTAATCCACGATTGTGGTATTCGATGAATAAGAACTCTGCACTAGGTTTGGCGATAAAAATTCATCCTAATTGATATCAGCGATGACTGAGTTTGTACAATTTTCTAGACGTCCTGCCGCTCGTTACTGTGTATCAAAAGTCTCGATGTCATCTCGACATCCGCGATAGACGTGCCCTAACCTGTAGAAAGTTTAGCCTCAGACACGAACGGATGGGGGGTGGGAGCGAACGGCGGCTGGTACCCACCGACAATTTGAGTTTTCATTGGAAAATAATTATTATGGGATGTGCTCCGCTACTCGAGATCCGACAGCCCTCCAAGGCATTAAGTATTGTTTCTCCCTATGTTTGAAATTAATTTGAAGTTGCCTAAGCAACCCCATCGTGCCTCGCGAGATGCCCCCGTCCCCGCCCGCCGCCAACGTTCCTCGCCAGTCAATAAGGACTCTGCCCAACGAAGCAGTTTCGAACTTGCCTTCGCGAACGCTAACCGACTACGTAGGGAAGGGATCGACCTGCGTACGTCTCCTCGTCGGTTTCATCTTTGCTGACTATTACGAAATCGCGTGCTGAGTAATTAATTGAGCCTCGTTTAACTTGGTCCGATGTCGATTACGTGGATTGGGAAATTAATCGCAATCCTTGAACGATCCAAGAAATCAAAATGAAACTGGAGACATAGAAAGTTCATTCAGAAATTCCGACGGAAATAACCACTTCCGAGATTTGATTAATGGAAACTGAATTACGAACCTCAGATCCATACATACGTATCGTATTTCTCAGAAATGTACCTTCAGCGTGCATAAAATTTCTTTGGGCAATTATTTAGTTAATTATATTCGTCCACGCGATACCTTCGCGAAGAAAAGCAGAAACATTGCTGTTAAAAGTACTCGGAATGTTTGTACTTGAGTCAATTAGGCGCAAGTAATGAAGACATTCATCTCGATAGAGAGGCAGCGCCATTTCATAGAGTATAGAGCCATGTTGTATGACAGCGTAGAGGCGGTTCGTCGCCCTCACTATCCGCGAAGGGGTGGTTTTCGAAAGACGGTCTCTGCGGGACGGGCTTGCCAAAAGCAGCAGCTCGGTCCCGGCGCGGAGCGTCGTCGTGTGCTCGCGCGTCCTCGCGCGTACAGCGCCTACATCCACCGCGGCGAACAGAAGGGGGCAACGGTATACGTGCAACGGTGCAACGACAGAGCCTGCCGGCTGTTCCATCGTCCTGGCAGGATGCAAGACGTAACATGCCTAACGATCTCTTCTTCCTCTCTCCTCGTCCTCCTGCCGCTGCTTTCTCTCCTCTTCCGCCGGTCCCAGCTTCCTCTCGCTTCTCCGTTCCCTTTTGTCGAGTCCTCTAGCCCCGGTTCCTCCGCCGTTCTCTTTTCTCTTTGGCCGAGGATACTCCTCCGCTCCCTCTCCCTGTCCCTTTTCATCCGCCGCGCCGCTGCACCGCCGGCTCCTCTTTCACTTCCCTTTGGATCCTGGCTCTCGTTCTCGCGATTGCTTGCCACCGGCTTACCGTCTTATGCAGCTTTACGTTCTGCGCCAATTTGCGCCAATTTGCGTTTACCATTGCCGTTTCTTGAAAATCTGTGCCCCCCCATCCCCCCACTCTCTCTCTCTCTGTTTCACTCGCGTAGATGACACACTCCGAGCGCCGCTGTTTTCCGGTGTCTCTTCGTATCTGGCTTTCCCGAGCAAGAGTTCAGAGATAAATGTCATGTCGCTGGATTTTCCGCCGGGTTTTTCGAGAAATTTCCGGTCCCAATAACAGCGATTTACTTCCAATTAAAACTTCGATTTTAGTTGAACGAGATTATAGGTAAAAGAACCGACGAGGCCGAGAGACGGCGCACCGCCGCAGCCACGGTCGCTGTCAATTAGTCTCTGCCAGGAGTTCCGATGCCACGACCGTCACTTTTCGACCGCGAAATAAACCAGAAAAGTGTCGAGCACGAAGGGCAGGCCATAAATCAGCGGCGTAAACGCGGTGGGCTGACCCCGAGGAGAGATTGTTTGGGCTGACCCCTCGACCCGGGTCAGGCTACCTGGTGACCTCCGTCCGCCGGATTGGCCACCGGACCTGAAAACCGGAAATTCTACTTCTCTCCGCCGGCGTAGGTATACCTCTGCCCTCGGCGAATTGACCTGAACGATAATGTCCGGTCACTCCTTTTCGGCGGCACGCGCCCCGAGGAGAGGGCATTAGGCGGTGATTTATCGACGGGTCGTGGACCACTGTCGATTTTTAATCGCTTATTTTCCACTTTCTTGACCCTCTTCAATCCTCGCAGGTATTTAGTAAATATTTCGCACACTGGTCAACCCCTTTCCAAAGGGTTGAGCTAATTTGTTGGAATTTTATAAGCTTGTTTGAGTTCACCATAGTTTTAAAGTGGTGAAGACGACTTTCGACGAGGTCTTTATGGGGCTGCTTCGAAGAGGGGTTTAAGGGCCTACTGTATTTGTAGAATATTTTAACAATCCAAATATCGAATTGATAAAGAAACGAAATTGCACAGCATGAACTACTTCACTTGCACTGATCATACATTATGAGTACAAAGTAACGAGTTTTCAATAAATCAAGAAGAAGACGACAGGTGGGAGCAAGTTTTCAAACCGGGCGCACGTTTAACGTCAAATTTGATTTAGCGCTCGCTCGACTCCTTTTCAATGGTCTTCAAGTCCGGTTCGGGAATCGAATTATTCACGGTCAAGCGAAGAGTGACCAGCGGTCAACCGTTTCGCAGCGGGAGGTCGCCGACGAAGTCGGTGAACCACGCCATTTCGGGGTAATTGAACCGATTCCGAGTCAGGGGTTGGTCTGCCGGACCAGTGTTGCAGGGGTGGATATCGAAGGGTGACCTTTACAAAATGGCTGCGAGCCATTCTCCCGACGAACCTCGCGCGTTCGCAAAATGTCGCGGGTGAAACACGTCCAACGATATTCATAGAATACAATCTATAAAGCTGCACTTTTTAGAAAATCCTGTTCTATTATTTATTAGTTTTAAAACCTAGTTTGAAATAATTGAAATATGACGATTATTAAAATAGAATATCTACAATTAGCTTGTGAAATGCAAAATGTTAAGGAAACCGATTTTTCTCCCATTAATTTACAAGTTTAACAACTTTTTACAATCATTTTGTTCATTGTTATGGTACTAAAAAAATTAACATGATTTTGAGAACATAAGAAATTGTCCGACGGCAAGAATTTGTCCGTATTTACGAGGACGAAAAAAAAGGTCGGCGGAATCGATGTTCGAGTAGCGATAAAGCCCCGGCGGAAGATTCTCGCGTTCCGTTAAGCAAGCGACAAATACTTTTATTTCTGTCGCCTGCGTGACGGAATATAAAATGCGGGAAACGGGAGCGTTCGAACATTCCTTAACGACGGATGACTCAATGAGAAGTTTATCGCTCCATTTTTCCTGTCGATCATACTTTAAGGCCGCCATTACACGATGCCTCCGAGCCCGATATTACTTTTGCATTATTCCGATCTCCGCCGCGTATAAACGCGATCCGAATGTCCGACGCGTGGGAAATGTCTCCCGACGGGAATAACTCGCTGTTAAAATGAACGGAGAAAAAAGGCCGATGAAAGAAAGAGCTTCCCTCGAGCCGTGGCTAGAATAAGAATTTAAGAATTTGCGTGAAAAGACCACGTGCCGATCTGATTGGACGAATTCGCCGAACGGCGAGGTTCGGCCGAAAGTCAAGATTCGCGGGAATCTCGCAAGTGAAATATGCAATCCGAAAAGTGATCCATTTCGTATATCCTCGGAGTTACCTGACGGTTTAAGAGTAAAGTTTACTTGGCAAACCGGCAAGTTTATCTCACCAGCATGTATCTTAATCTCGTCTCCACCCACTCTGAGAATTTTCTTAAATCCATAATTGATGACTGAGGAAAATTTCGTTGATCATCAATCCTCTCGTATTTATTACTTTCGGTACACTTTGTCAATTCCATCAGATAAAAACTTGTTTTTCTCATTACAGTATTTCATTTTAGAACATCTATATTTACTAAGTTTTCTGTTATACGGAAACCAGGTCGTATAATTATGACATGCAAACGGGAGTAAATTATTTAAGAATGGTAACTCACGTAATGAAAACGTTGTTTCGTGGTCGACTCCTCAAGATCACCGTCCACCCCCGTCGCCGTGTTTTACACGAATCAAGAGAACAAGAACAGTCACGATAAGAACGAGGAACCGAAAAATGCTCGGTGAACGTGTCGCCGTCGTCTGAGAGGTGTTGCCTCGGTGGTGCCAATCGAAAGACTAAGCGAAAGGGTTAACATATTCCTGAATACAAAACGCATGCATATTCTATGGGGTCCCATGTGCGTCTCCTACCCTGATACGAGCGTCGGTGCGTGTGCGTGCACACGCACGGGGCCCAGGTGGGGCCCCCCGTTACCATACGCGCTCATAGAACACGGGAGACGAGAGGAACGCGTCTCTTCGTGGCAGTAGCTACCTGAATCCACGATTTTACGATCGAGCACGAAGTGGGGAGGCAGCCGTGGGTCGAAATCGCTCGAGGCAGTCACCGCGTGACAACTATTGCTTATCGTAATGCGATTTTCATAACGAGCGATCGGTTGACGATTATTAATGATCGACACTGGCTCCGATCGAACCTCGTTATCCTCGGCGTAAAAAATCCGATTCGACGCCTCGCTTTTACTCGCCGCATTCGAGTCGAACGGGGAAACTCTTTAGAAGAACCGCGCGGATAGGAGACGACTCGATCGATGGGTAATTATTGGGGATTAACGAGGGGCGAGGGGGACACGCTTTTGAGAATAGAATCGGCCGGGAGGATTTCAAGGTTTTGAGGACATGGCTGGAATTGATGTGCTCGCCTTTTTGTTACCGCGGATCGAATTGTTGTTGATTGGGTTTCGGAGATTGATTCTCGGATTCAGGCGAATTTGAGAAACAGGTGACTGGAATTAATTTGATTGAGAAGAAGATTTTAAATTAAATGTACTGTTTAATCGACTCCATTATAAATCAGATTTCATTTGAGCATATTAATAACATTTATAATAGATTCATCTTTTAAGCCTTTGTACTCCGAATTATTGTTCAATTTTGTTGCCAGCAACTTCCTATTATTTGTCTTTTTCTGAAATTTATTTCAAAGGACAGTTCCTTGACTGCTATTTATTTGAAACAATTTTGTATAACAATTATATTAAATAGAGTATATATTTACTAACAATTTTTGCGTCGTACACTCGATGCAATGTTAATATACATAATACTATGTAGTGTGACGTACAGTAGACCAAAAATTAAAAAATATTAAGTCACACTCGACCAAGGAGAGCAAAGGGTTAAGTAATATTGACAATTTTATGTCAGAGTTTATTAATTTTCAATCAACACTGTACATTAAAACATTACTAAACGCGGAATAACAGTATCAACAATATGGACCATTTTCCAAAACCGAGTCAGGTAAAGCGGATTAACAAGANGAAGATTTTAAATTAAATGTACTGTTTAATCGACTCCATTATAAATCAGATTTCATTTGAGCATATTAATAACATTTATAATAGATTCATCCTTTAAGCCTTTGTACTCCGAATTATTTTTCAATTTTGTTGCCAGCAACTTCCTATTATTTGTCTTTTTCTGAAATTTATTTCAAAAGACAGTTCCTTGACTGCTATTTATTTGAAACAATTTTGTATAACCATTATATTAAAGAGTATATATTTACTAACAATTTTTGCGTCGTACACTCGATGCAATGTTGATATACATAATACTATGTAGTGTGACGTACAGTAGACCAAAAATTAAAAAATGTTAAATCACACTCGACCAAGGAGAGCAAAGGGTTAAGTAATATTGACAATTTTATGTCAGATTTTATTAATTTTCAATCAACACTGTACATTAAAACATTACTAAACGCGGAATAACAGTATCAAAAATATGGACCATTTTCCAAAAACGAGTCAGGTAAAGCGGATTGACAAGGTAACACTCCAGTCGACCCAAGGACTCAACTGAAGCGTCGAGTAACTTTATTAAATCCCCATCAGATCCCCGTAACACCTAACTGCAAACTCATCCAAACGATTTCCCGGCGCGCGGGCCGCGGTCTACCTGAGCCTAACCCGTCAGCCGCGAAAACAGTCCCGGTATTAACAGTTCCAGCGAACTGCGCATTCGCGCAGGCGAGGACAACGCGGAACCCGGGGCCCCGGGATTGAAAGGGAACGAGTGCACTCGAGGCCGATGCAGGCTATCTCGAAAATCGCGGCACCCATCGAGTGCCCTCCAAGATAAAAATCAAATTGTACCGCGCCCAGCGCGAAGGCAAAGGTGCGAAGCCCTGACACGCATGGCTGACCGCATTGTTCGTCTCTCTGACGTCTTAACTAAGTCCTAGCCGAGTGCCCGTGTGCCCACAATGGTGTAGAAAAAAGGATGCGACCGGGGGAGGAGGAGGGATGGAGGGAGGATTGACCTGGTTCTCGCACTGGTCAGCCGGTGATCGCGATTTTTCACATCTGTCGCGAGCTCGGACGACGTCGATGAAAAAACGAGGTGTCCCTCGATACGGCGAAACGAGTTAATACGATTGTCACGGGCCAGGGAACGAGTAGGATCCTCTTCAACCGGGTTACGCGATCTGATTCGCGATAACAACGTTTCATTTGCATGCGCGACCATCGTGGACTCGAGTGCGACTCGGAGGCGCGCGACGGCAGATTCGACCGATTGGATTGAACGGCGAACAGTTTTTGGAGACTCGAGTGCCGGCACGGAGTGCGTGATGACGATCGCGAAGGGATTCAATGATTGCGCTTTTATGGTTTGGGGTTGTATTGATGTTTGTGACGATTGTGAAATAACAGAGTATAAGTGCGACTTTTATTATTGCGAAGCAATGTTTTTAATCATGAACTTGTAGCATAATACAATTTCTTAACATAAAAGCATCTTTTACGTCGTTTTGAGCTTGAAAAATCCTGAACCAAACACAGGGAATCTTAATCCTTTCGATAACTGCAATCAATAACCAAAGCACCATCGTCCTCCATTCTGTCCCGTCTTAAACTACGTTCGACGTTCTGTTCGCTCAGCGAAAAACGAAATCTAAAGAATCCTCAAGAACNCGTTTCATTTGCATGCGCGACCATCGTGGACTCGAGTGCGACTCGGAGGCGCGCGACGGCAGATTCGACCGATTGGATTGAACGGCGAACAGTTTTTGGAGACTCGAGTGCCGGCACGGAGTGCGTGATGACGATCGCGAAGGGATTCAATGATTGCGCTTTTATGGTTTGGGGTTGTATTGATGTTTGTGACGATTGTGAAATAACAGAGTATAAGTGCGACTTTTATTATTGCGAAGCAATGTTTTTAATCATGAACTTGTAGCATAATACAATTTCTTAACATAAAAGCATCTTTTACGTCGTTTTGAGCTTGAAAAATCCTGAACCAAACACAGGGAATGTTAATCCTTTCGATAACTGCAATCAATAACCAAAGCACCATCGTCCTCCATTCTGTCCCGTCTTAAACTACGTTCGACGTTCCGTTCGCTCAGCGAAAAACGAAATCTAAAGAATCCTCAAGAACACCGACGACAAAGTTAAACAGCAATACCGACAATAGCGGAAGCGCTTACGTATCATTGAAAAATCTGCGACGAGAGAATTGGGTCAGGTAAGTGCGCCGATCCCCTGACAAACTGTACCACCGTTCGATCTCCGATCTTCGACGGTGAACGGTTACCTGCACGAGCCGATCGCGCCCCGCCGCCCCGGTAATGTATTAGTCAAAACCGAACACCCGTCACAATGCCGCTGATTACTTTAATAATGGAACCGAACTGCCCCGGGGCTGGTGGCTGGGTGTTGGGTTTTCCTCGCGGGCACAATGCGATTCGCGAAGTATACAAATAGAAAAAGGAGAAAGAGGGAAGAATCGTAGAGGGTCGGGCGAGGAACGAAGAGGAGAGAGAGAGAGAGAGAGAAAGAGAGGCGAACGCGCGCGTCACACCCCATGGCGGAAGGACGCGGTGGTCCCGCGTCTAGTTACCCCTTACGAGAATATTCAAATCGGCAACCCTTTCGAGCGTGAAAGGAGACTTCTGCCGAACCCTTCGATCGGATTCAATGGGCATCGATATTCAAATTTATATTCGACGGAAAGGTTCACGATTCTTCCCACCCCTTCTCCGCCGGTTCGAGGCCACGTTCGCGCCCTCTCAGCGACGAATAACCGTCGCGTGTAGCTATTGGGGTCGACGGGAGAAAAGAAAGGGAAGGAATTTGCATTCTGTTTTCCTTTTTTTTTTACCTCTCTTCTTCCCTTCGTTTCGGCGGTGTGCGTGCGCGCGCGTGCACGTACACGGGCGTCGAGATACCGTTTCACTGTCGATACTCGCGAAACTGGAGCGGAAACGACGCTGGCAGATGCACGGAAGACTTCGATCCGCGTTCTCGCCCCCTCTGACAGATTCCGTTCCGCGCTCGCGCTCGACTACGTACCCCTAAGGTCTTGAGGAAAGCTTCTTCGAGGGATATTCGTCTCGGGGTGTGGGAAACCGGGGACAGAGGGTTGGAATGAGTTAACGTTTCGATTTGCCGTTCGGATACAAAGTTTGTAAGACACGCGAATGATTTCTGCCGGTCTATCGACGTTTCTAACGCTGAATTCTTATTAAATATAAATAAAAGAATCCGAGCGGAATAAAACATGAGATCTCCAAGCAATACATTCTAAACTACACAATCAACAAAAAGAGAATTGCCAGCTTAGTTGAACCGCGACTGGAAAACTGTGACTCGCTAAATATTCCACGGAGCAGGGTGGTACCTAAGGGGTTACAAGTCGGCGAGTGCAGCGGGTTGGTAAAAGAAGAACGAGAAGAACGAGAAGAAGAAGAAGAAGATGAAGAAGACCGGTGGACTGAGCGTGAAGCCGCGAAGAAACGGGGCCACGGGGACGAGGGGTGAGGGTGGCGGCGCGAACAGGACGGAGAATAAGAAGAAAATAATGACTCTTACGAGTCTGGAGCGGCGGCGGCGTCTGAGGGAGGCGTCGCTCATAGGAAGAACAGAGAGGGCGGGAGGGCGTCGTCGGCGTGTCTACGGCCGTGACCCGGTTTTTTCCGAAGCAACAGGTCCCTTCTAATTAAGAACACTTAAGAAAACTTCCCTCTTAAAGCTGACGCCTCTCCCTCCGTTTTCTCTCGCCTGATAACGCTATTATATTTTAATAAACCCAGCCGCGGCGTCTTTACTTCTTCGCTTCGGGCATCGCCCGCTCCCACCGCCCCCCTCCGCCTGTCTACTTTCTCGACATTTCTCTGTTTCTTTCACCGCCCGGCGTTCGGGAGGATCGTCAAACGGAAAATGGTAACTGGAAGTCATCCTCTTACGACTTCTCTCGTTTACTTTGATCGCCGCTCGCAAAAAACCCATTAGCGTGATTAGCTCCTGCTTCTGGTTAAGTTTGTTACCATCAAAGGACGTTTTTTACGTAAACACGTTCAATTTTATTGCACATTTCTGTGGTTCAGTAGATTGCTGACGAATTTCATGACTGCGTTAGAAATAATTCTCAAAATATAAATCTACATAATTAATTATATATTCTAACATATTAAAAACATGAAATTAACCCATGAGCCAGCGACTGTCTTTAAAGGAGTTCACGGGAATCATGCACGTTTCTAAACGCAGATCGATCCTGCGAGACCTCCCCATATTCCCGATACGCATCCCCATTTAGATTCGGATTCCGTACGATGGTACTGGCGGTGGCGGCGGTTCGGGTGATCAACGAGCTTCGGTAATCTCCCGATCCAGCGGTGTTCGCGAACGGGAAGGTGGTTTAAGCCCGATTTCCGGCGAGTTTTTCGCACGCGGGACGCGACCCTCCGGGCGTTCGTGCCACCGTGCACGCATACTACCCCGATTCTCGACTCTCGTTCGGCGCGAAAAGAAAATTATCGCCCGCTCGTGTTTACCCTTGGCATTGCGACGACCCGCGCCCTCGCGATGCACTCTCTCCGTCCCTCGGCGTGGCAATAAATTCCGCGGCTCCGCGTGCGGCGACCGCCGAAAGGGTTGGCGTTATTTTTCGAGGGGCATCCTCCTCCTCCGTTGGAAAGGTTCGCGGGCTAGAACGCACGCGGCTAAGATAAGGAGTAACGACGCGGTGTATAACGAGGGGCAGAGAGGGACGGAGGCCGGAGACGGAACGGGAGGACGGAAGAGGGTGGAAAGACAAAGAGAGGGTGAGCGAGAGTAGTATTGCCTGGTTGGCAGTCAGTGGCTGGGTCCTGAAGTTAAAGAGCTTCGGGGGCATACGTGAGAGGGATGTAGAAAGAGGGTGCGGGGGTGCGGGTGTACCGCGGTATGGTGGGGTGAGGAAGCGGTGGTTACGTGGGGTGGGATGCAGAGGGATATAGGTAGGGTGGGTGGCGTTTCTGGCGGCCATTTTGAACGCATATATCGATTGTTTGGCGGCCGGGCTCCGCTCGGCCATTCGTAGGGGTGGCTCGTGTGTCACACGACCACCCTCTATCCCGGCCTGCCCTGCTACCGCCTGGGAAAATCGTTGTCGTTTTTCCGGGATGCGTGAGCCACCCCCTAGCCATCTATCTCTAACCATGAAACAATTCCACCGCGTCGATATTCCTTTTTAGTCATTATTCAAATTGACTTCTAAATTTTTGGTCAAACGAAGCTAAAAGAGACAAAGTGTCCGGGTCACTGGACCTTAATTGGAGGAAAATGTTATTGTAGCAGGAATGAGCTAAGAGTACTCAATCTTTTAAAATTGCATTCTAATTTTGTAGTTCGAGTTTCGCTTTGGTCACTCAATTTGAAAATCTAAATCTTCGAATTGAGAATATCAGGAAGAACATCTCTGTACAAAATTACTTCATTTAGATTCAAGACTGACTCCCCGACAAGTTTCTGAATTCTAATACCGCATTAGTCTATGCATCCCGACTTCCTGCGCTCGACTGCCACCAGTCTTCGCGAAGGAAACGTATCTTGTCACCTGACAGCACGCGTGTGCCACGCGTCTTGACACGGAATCGCGTTCGGAGGAAGACACCTGACCGCGGGTCAGGCCCGGCTCACCCCCGATGGTCAGAGGAGAGGAGGAGGGTGGTTCCGCGCGTACGCTGCCCCTAAACCGGCTTAGAACCCGCCCCGGCGAAACTGGCTGCTCCAATCGGATCCCAGTCTGTACCATATGAATCGAGTACGAGCGGAACGCGCAGGTCCGACACTCGACGGACTGGTCATCCGGCTGACCTACCTCCTTTCACCCCTGTCCGCACGTGCTCTCGATAATTCCTGTATCCAGGTAGCTTGTACTACCTTCTTTTTAACGACTGGCAAACGGGTACGACCCAACTGCCCTCGGACGGTTTAACGTTTAATAAACGAATGGCAGAAACTGTTCCGGAGAGATAAAACTCGCTTATAAGAGATGTTCAAGTTGACGACGATAAAGTTCGAGTATACGCTCGCTCTTAAACACCGCTAATAACCGCTCATCCGTGTAAGCTCGAGAACAGCCATTTCGCGGATCGAACGTCGTTTATTTATCGCGCCCAGGCGCAATTTATCGTCCCGGTTCCGGTTCCAGGAATAAAGGAGAAATTGGAAATAATTGGAAGGTAAGCCGGTGGCGGCGAGAGCGAGCCGCGTCTTAAAGGGGAAGTTTCGCGGAAGCAAAGTTCCTCGGGACAGCTTCTTCCCGTTCGTTTTCTTCCTTCCTCTCTCTCTCTCTCTCTCGTTTTTTCTCGCGTCCTCTTTCGGCGAACTGGCGTCGCGCCAACTAGGTGAAAAGTGTGGAAAGTGAACTCGCGATTTACGGCGGCACGCCGAGAGAAAGAGAGAGAGCGAGGGAGAGGTACACGGAGCGAGAAAGGGGTGCGAGCGACGCTCGGAAGGGGTAAGAGAGAACGGAAATAGGACGAGAGGCAGGGGGGAGGGCGGGGGGCTTGTTCGCTTAGAAATTTATTCAAATTAAGCGGGCCGGAGTTTACGAACCGGCGGAAAAATCGAAAGTGCCGAGGATAATTGGCGACGGTGAAAGTCGACGACTTTGAAAACCCGCCCCTATTTCACACCACGGCTGTGCGGCGTGCCGTGCCGTGCCGGCGGAGTTTCTTTCGAGCCCAAGCCGGAACTTTCTCGCGCGGCGAACTTCGCCGTTTCCAAGTTTTCTCGCCGATTGCCGCGCGCCGACACCGGATGCCTATTTAAAAGAAGGCCGGCCCTCTCCTTAACCGGCGATCAATTTTCTGTTTTCTGACGTTCAACCCGCCCATTCGGCTGCCCTCTGTTTTCCACCGTTCCCTCGATAATCTTAGAAAACCTCTATGCTCGCTATCAGAAAACGAGAACGTCGATTGATTTACAGTATTTCAGTCGCGTCGCGAATTTTCACTTGTTCATTCCTAGATTTATAAATGAATTCATTTAATCTTTGTATGTTCCCTTGAAAAATATGATAAGCCCCATTCATTTTGCATCTGTTTCTGCTCCCTGCTCCGGCCTAACGTAAGACCTGAGTAACCAATATCTTAAAGAGTATCACCGCCGAAAAAAAAAAAAACCCGATTCGGCTCTTCTGTACATCGCCAAATGCGCTCAAAGATCCCGCGACGCGACATTAATACATCTCCCAAAGGAAAGCGCCCCCGGGATTTTAATAGTCGTATCGTGTAGCTCGAATCACGGTTGCAGATCCCCTGCTTTGTGTCCTCAGAAAAACGTATCTCTCGTCCCCGTCCTTGTTGCGATCGCGCGTCTTCGAGAACCGAAGCAAAGACTTCCTGCACTGCTTAAACGGATGTCACCACCACACCCTCACGGTTCTACACAGCGTGTCAAATCGAAACTAAAAAACTTAGGTGACCCAACGTGTTCAAGGCTAAAAATTCTTACATTATGATTTAAGAAAACAGTTCCCTGAGATGAGTAAATATGCATTTATATTTTTCATCAATTATTTTCAATTTAATAAAGCCATCAATTCAATGCGTGCAAGTATGAGCCTTTAGGAGACGAATTAATGCCTGTGCCAACAGATCTGAGTCGTCTGTACAATTGAGACCGATTACTGAAATAGCAAAGTATGTCGATTTCATGGGAGAACACCCAGTATGCTCGGCGTCCGCATATGTACCGGGCCAGGGTATATCCGTACACATATGCGTGCACCGGATAAATCGCATACGTGTGCGACGAGGAACCAAGGCTGATCCAAGAAGGTTGTGGGTGTGCGCGCGTATACCGGAATACGAGGAGCCCTCTAATCCCCTTTTAGAGACTCGGCTCATACCACGCATCGCGATATGCCTTTGACGGCCGCTCCTGCGATGCTATTGGCTCGGCGTAATCTCGTGTAAGTTGGGTTGCCTAGCCGCAGGATCCCCTTGGCTCCGTGCGGGGCCCGGTTCCGTTCACACGTGTGCAACCCCTAGCCGCTGCTTCGCCCTTCGCCCGTGCCCTTTTGCCACGATCGATACGACAGGTACCTAACGTATATCGCAGCGCATGCCCTTTGATGATATCCGACTCGAGGTTGCCGTAGACTCCGTCAGATCCCGCTCCACTGCGTTTCCGGGGTGATATTTTCGGTGCCGGGGTATGAAAGGGTGGCTGGTTAAAGGGACGAAACCGAATTGACTCGTTCGTTTCGCTTTGTCGCGGGGGAGACGACTCATGCGAATGATTCTGTCACATGATTCGGGTATTACGGACCTTTCAATTTTATTAGATAGGAAGTTATTGGATTTAGAGAAGTATCACAGTGTATCTTCCGTTTTTTATGTCTTTGAGCGGAATACACATGATTCATTCAGAAATGAGTTCTCGTTATCTTCTTGTACAATTCGTAGAAATTTGTACGATCGCTATTGTCAAAATCTTTTGTGAAATAGTTGCGAGATTTAACAACGGATGTAGTTCAGAATTCCGAGTCATCGAGCAAACGATGACCCAAAATCGTACACGCGCGTGTCTTTCGCCGTCGCGCNGAATACGAGGAGCCCTCTAATCCCCTTTTAGAGACTCGGCTCATACCACGCATCGCGATATGCCTTTGACGGCCGCTCCTGCGATGCTATTGGCTCGGCGTAATCTCGTGTAAGTTGGGTTGCCTAGCCGCAGGATCCCCTTGGCTCCGTGCGGGGCCCGGTTCCGTTCACACGTGTGCAACCCCTAGCCGCTGCTTCGCCCTTCGCCCGTGCCCTTTTGCCACGATCGATACGACAGGTACCTAACGTATATCGCAGCGCATGCCCTTTGATGATATCCGACTCGAGGTTGCCGTAGACTCCGTCAGATCCCGCTCCACTGCGTTTCCGGGGTGATATTTTCGGTGCCGGGGTATGAAAGGGTGGCTGGTTAAAGGGACGAAACCGAATTGACTCGTTCGTTTCGCTTTGTCGCGGGGGAGACGACTCATGCGAATGATTCTGTCACATGATTCGGGTATTACGAACCTTTCAATTTTATTAGATAGGAAGTTATTGGATTTAGAGAAGTATCACAGTGTATCTTCCGTTTTTTATGTCTTCAAGCGGAGTACACATGATTCATTCAGAAATGAGATACTGCAGTAATAACGACCTCGTTATCTTCTTGTACAATTCGTAGAAATTTGTACGATCGCTATTGTCAAAATCTTTTGTGAAATAGTTGCGAGATTTAACAACGGATGTAGTTCAGAATTCCGAGTCATCGAGCAAACGATGACCCAAAATCGTACACGCGCGTGTCTTTCGCCGTCGCGTCTCCGCGTCCGGTTTTATTGTGCACATTTACTCGCACGAAAAGTGCGCTCCGCTGACGCTGCGTTTCTTCTCGCCCGTCCAGTTTTATCGTAATTGCCAACTTTACGTAAGGCTGTTTGTACATGTGTTATCATGAAATACGGCAGTATTTGTACAATTGTTTGCTCTCTCTCGCCACGGCGGCGACGCCGCATTCCCCGGCGTGACCACGGACGAAAAGATTCCGGACCGAGGCTCGTGTAATTCGGCCGCGATTAATTATAACTCGCGTCATCGTCGGCTGCTCGCTTCTGTCAACGCGGCGACCGACGAGGTAGGATTTGCGCGGTTCACGTGGCCGGGATCCGGTGTTTGCCATCGTCGACGCCGCCGCCGCGGCCCCGAGGACCGAATCGCCGCGACAACCTCGAGACGGTGAAGCGATAAGAGATGGATCCCTCGCGGTTAAGCCTCTTTGGCGTGATCGCGATCTCCATTGGTGACTCGTTCGCTGAATTTCAGTAGACCACGGAAATTTCCTCGGCTTTGTATCTTGCAAAATTGAAGAACAGAATGTAAACGTGATTCCGAGGCGAGCTCAAATATTTGCGAGAAGAACTAAATTTCCTTACCGAGTCCCAGTCGCGAATCCGTGATCTCCCTCGGTGCACGCTCTGAGAAATTAGTGTAATTATAAATTTGCATAAGCTGTTTGAAAATTGAGACGTCAACCGAATTCAAATTAACATATACAGACGAAAAACGAGGTCTGGTGTACGTGCGGAACTTCGTCGATCAAAGAATTAATCTCGATTCCGAGGAATTGAATTGAAATCTGTATGAAAAACAAATTTTCCAGACAAATTGAGCTTGAAATCGTGGAATATTCCCCATCGAGCCCAAACGGATTTCCTTATTCACCAAATTTAGTTCAAAACTGGTTCCAAATTGCCTCGAAAACGTGGCAAAGACTTTCGGTTATATGTCGGAGCGCGTTACTCTCTCGCAAAGGACTCTCGCACGAATCCGTGTCCTCTCGCGTAATCCCATCGGACGTGTCCGCGTGCGCCTTCAGATGGAAGATCGATCCCCCATAGAAAATTGTCCGAGCAATTTGCGATCATTCACGATCCTCGCCGAGGCACGAAAAACGCGTATCCCTTGGTCGAGTTTCCCGGACTGCAAGGAACGGCGGTGCCAGACCGTGTGACATAATCCTGTCGGTCGCTTTGTCCCGGCGGGTGATCGCGCGCGTTAGAATCCCGAGGGAGGACGTTAACCGTTCCCGTAAACACAAGAGACGACCCTGGACACGCGAGAAAAAAGAAAAAACAGGAACTCGGATATCTGACCTAGAAATGCGCTCACGAGCACGTTCAAATTTCTACGCCCGAACGATCCTCCTCCCTTCACCTTTATCCGCGTTTGATTAAAAGATTTCTTTGTCCGCCGTTAAAAAGGAACTTGTGATTTTCTCTGGTTATCCGGATCGATCTGGTTCACGAGCTGATAAAGTGGTTAAACGGTTCGATGCGGACAGAAATGAGGACTCCGGTTATAGTTCACGATTTTCTGTTTGGTATCGATTTTACGTTCGGGTTATGAAATTGTACGTCGGAAGAGAACCGTCACTGTAAGTAATACAATTTATATCCCTTTTTTCATACACTCTAAATCAAATTGCTATTAGAGTCACCGGGAGTTTTCAGCAACAGGATCGTTCTCCCATTGAAATGAGCAATCTAAAAAACTTGGTCATAATGTTAACTGTGAAACCTGACCATACGTCAATCATCTAAGCATCGAGGACGAATTAACTATTCAAAAAAAATAGAGAGCACAGTGGAGATACATCATAGGCCAATAACGTCACCGAGAGGAAAAACATGCTCGGTACAAAGGGATGCGTGTCCAGAGAGCGAGAGGGAGACGGAGAAAATCGTGTACGGAAGGGGCACAGGATTCGATGGGTAGAAGAAGCGATAAGTGGAGGGACCTGAACAGTGAGCCCCGTGAATCGAGGGCAGGAGACGATGATGGCGAGGTAAGGAGATGAAGAAGCAGGTCAGATGCATCGTCCTGCATCGGACGCAGGTCCTTTCGAGCTTACTCGTCCAGGCCAGAAGAATGGACCCCGAATCCTTTTTACGTCGGGGGGTGATTCGGGACGGGGCCAGCTGCAAAAACCGAGTACGGCCCCCCTCCTTCCAGGCGATCGTCCCTCTTCACCCTCAGGAAAGGATACCGTCGCTCTCTGCGAGGGGACAAATCTTTTTTTATATCTTAGATCCTGGCCGATCATTTTTTTTTTACGAACCCTTTTCCCAACGACGACGACGACGTCGTATCCGACGAGGAGCGCCGGGCCCCCTTTTTCGCGCAACTGTCGCCTTCCTCTCGCTGCTCTCTCCGGCCGCCTCGATTTAAGGGTGAAAGGATCAGCGCAAGAACCCGATGTACGACACGCACGCGTGAATTGCGCTCTCGTCTTTCACGGAAACACGAGTCTTCGTTCGAACATCTACCCGCGTTATCCTCTCCTCCCTGTGCCTTTTTTTTATTACGCATTGTACGCGGGACAAAGAAGTTCATAATCTCGCGATGTGTTGATCGTTAACTAGTTAAGCAGCTTAATTCGCGGGACCGTCTTTTGTTGATTAATTGAATTACTCATGCTCCGCGAATTTAACTTCTCTCATTATTAGTCTTCCACGTGTAGGAATTATCAAACCTGACGTGACTCACGATTCCTCGAACCCTATGTTTACAACGATACAGATATATGATAAAAAGAACGAAGATCGATTTCTAAAAATAAGGAAGGTATGTCAATGTCCGGTTAATTGTCCACTAGTTGTTAGAAATCGCGGCGTCGAGCGAGAACACNATTTTTTTTTTACGAACCCTTTTCCCAACGACGACGACGACGTCGTATCCGACGAGGAGCGCCGGGCCCCCTTTTTCGCGCAACTGTCGCCTTCCTCTCGCTGCTCTCTCCGGCCGCCTCGATTTAAGGGTGAAAGGATCAGCGCAAGAACCCGATGTACGACACGCACGCGTGAATTGCGCTCTCGTCTTTCACGGAAACACGAGTCTTCGTTCGAACATCTACCCGCGTTATCCTCTCCTCCCTGTGCCTTTTTTTTATTACGCATTGTACGCGGGACAAAGAAGTTCATAATCTCGCGATGTGTTGATCGTTAACTAGTTAAGCAGCTTAATTCGCGGGAGCGTCTTTTGTTGATTAATTGAATTACTCATGCTCCGCGAATTTAACTTCTCTCATTATTAGTCTTCCACGTGTAGGAATTATCAAAGCTGACGTGACTCACGATTCCTCGAACCCTATGTTTACAACGATACAGATATATGATAAAAAGAACGAAGATCGATTTCTAAAAATAAGGAAGGTACGTCAATGTCCGGTTAATTGTCCACTAGTTGTTAGAAATCGCGGCGTCGAGCGAGAACATAGGTGTGGCGAGGGGTAGTAATTTTCGTGAGATATCGTGACTACTGGTCAGTTTGTTCGATAGTCGGTGCCAGCCAGCACGGATGGCCATATACACCCGGCGCCGCTTACCAGGGGCCTTGGTACCGAGCTGTACCAAGAGGGCCACCGGTCAATACTTTCAGACCTTCGGAGTGCTGCGAAAAACGTAAGCAGAGAGCCGAGTGCCAGTCAGCCCGGCTGGCTGGCTTGCTTTGGTCTTCGGACGAATTCGAGCCCCGTGCATGGTACGGGCCGTGGACTGAATAGCGTGCGGTCACGGATCACGAAGAACCTCGATGATCCTTCGTTTGATCAGGATTGCCAATTAGATTAGCAAATGAACGACGCGATTAGCAATCAAAGGGTTTGACAGGCCGAGGCGACGATTGCTTATGATTTCGACGGAATAAAATGTCACATTCCAAATTATTACGATCGAACGCATCCCGAGTCGAAAAAGTAATTATGGTTTTGAACCTCTATTTATCCTACAGAAGGATATGGCGATCGAAATCATATGTTGAGCATAGGAATATAAGAGTAAATTTAACTCTAATTTGAACCTATATCTAGTCGTTATGTCCGCTTATAAAGGATATAGATCTAAAATAGAGTTTATCAAATATAATTTAGTCCCTCAAGTCTTACTTCAAGAACTTAAGAAAAGATCCTGTAGGTTCATACTAGTATTTATGAAACCTAACATTGTCCTCAAAAGTAACTGGCAACACTTGAGGACATGTGCACTGAGAGAACCCGATGATACCTACGTTTTTTTGGCTCATATTGTAGATCAAGAATCTCTTTTACGTTCACCCAATTTATGGCGAAATTATTATTCTTTTTCTTTAACAATTTTTGTAAACGAATAACACAAATATTCGCTTTGTTGCTGTATAAAAAAAATTGTATTGCATAAATTAGATTGTTTTAAAGCCTTTTTTAAAATTTATAATAGAAAGTATAAGAATAAACAGAATAATTCATGTCAGATGCATATCAGATTCAAATGCGCATAGTTTGTAAAATAATTTTATATAACACAATAAATATTTCAGAGGATCCTAAAAAAAATCTTATATACCCTTTTGAGATTCTTTCATTTGAGATTCTGTAGGGACTTATAGTTTCTGATAAGATATATCATATGATGAGTTATATCAAATATTAAGTTCGGAGATAACTCTACTAGTTCTACTTTTTAGATCTAATGGACCTAAACTGGGGTACATTTAGGTTTAGAAGATTCAAATTACAGTTAAATTTTCGACTCGGGATTATATTAATTATTTATTATAAAGGATAATAACGTAATGCCTGTCCCATGTAATAATCCCAGGCGTTAAAATAATTCTCGTGCCCTTTTCCTTTTGCCACCCCCGCAAACGTGGGACAGTCGAAAACGTGGGCAGACGTGACTTTCGTGCGTCCGTTTCGGCTGTACTAATTACCATCGACCGGGGTGTAATGAATTGTCTCCAGGCCCCGCGCAATAAATATCGCCACTACGTGCAACAACGGTGGCGTCTACGTGTGTGCACGCGCTCGTGCTCGCAGCACGCGTGCACGGGGACCGATACACGTAACGATGCAGCTTTCTATCGGCTGGCAAACGCTTATTATCGAAGATCGGATTCGCGTGCGATGTACACCTAAGCACGTGTGCGCACGTAACCATGATAACGGGTGTCCCGATGCAACTGTACACCATCAAGGTGTATTGTTATGGTCGAGGAGGATCGTTTAACGCCTGGCAAATTTGTAGAATATCCGCAGATAGTTATTATTCGGGACGGATAAGTCGTTTGCGAAGGTATCACGTTGTAAATAGATAGAAGAAATAATATCTGATTGATTAGGCGAAGTGTAGGAAGTGAAACAATTCTAGGATAATAAAAACATTAATTATCGACATATATGGTTTTTTAACTTTAAACGATTCCCTTGGAAATGAGTGACTCGACTTAAAAAATTCGCAGTACCAGGAAACTGACTAGCGGTAACTCGCGATCGGGACAATAGGAGGAGAGGACGGTTCCTGGGCTGATNACGCCTGGCAAATTTGTAGAATATCCGCAGATAGTTATTATTCGGGACGGATAAGTCGTTTGCGAAGGTATCACGTTGTAAATAGATAGAAGAAATAATATCTGATTGATTAGGCGAAGTGTAGGAAGTGAAACAATTCTAGGATAATAAAAACATTAATTATCGACATATATGGTTTTTTAACTTTAAACGATTCCCTTGGAAATGAGTGACTCGACTTAAAAAATTCGCAGTACCAGGAAACTGACTAGCGGTAACTCGCGATCGGGACAATAGGAGGAGAGGACGGTTCCTGGGCTGATGCAGCCGTCGAACGAAACAGAAGGAAGCGTGGGCGCGACAATTTCACCGACGCGCCGCGGCATGGCTAACGGTTCGACGTAACGTCTCCTTCGTCGCTAGGATTTAGCTTCGGCGGTGAGGCTCGACTGCAGCACGGATGTTTCGTCGTCTCTTTCACGCCCACGCGGGGGCAGATGAGTCAGAACGAATGGGCGGATTCGTTCGCTTTCCGAGCAACACTACGCGACGGGGGTAAGCATTCGATAAGCAGGAAGATACTGCGGAGGGAGAGCGAGCCTTGGGGATGTTTAGGAGTTTTTGGTACGAGGAGCGACAAGAGGGACAGAAATAGTAACGTGCTCGGATGCACGGCCAATCTCCGGAAACGGCCACTCTCTCAGATTTCTTGTTCTTCTATTAGCGTGATTACTCGATTAATGATTGCGTGCGAAATATGTGTTCATACCCGATGGAATACTTCGTTTGAAAATTCCAAGTAACGACGAGATTCTCAATTTGATAGTAATAATGTGTATGAGAATAACAACGGTTTTCCCGTTTTCACGTCCTTGTTTCCTGAAGAGACCTGATTTTTAACCCTATTTAGGACCAATTATTCCGTTTAACATCACGCAGACGGATGCGCACGAATATCCAGGAAATTACATGTCTTTCGGTGTAGCACGCGGCTTCTTCCCTATAGCCAGAAATTACGATGTCAGAGCTCAGCTCGTGCTAAACATTTTTAACTCCTATGTAGTACAATAACTGATTACGTTAATTAACCTCAGCTTATTAAAGTAACTCTCTATTTTTTGTGACATTGCCAAATTAAATGTGTCTAGTAGATTATGTGTCGATATTGTCCAATAAATAAATTGAAGTGCTTGAATGTATAGGATTGATTTCATATAGATTAATTCTAAGTAAAATTAATCATTTTATAAACAATAGACGGTTAAAGTAAATGAACGCCAATACCAAAAAGTAAGTTCTCACAAAGGATTTCTCATTCGATCGTGGAAGTATTGTAATCATTCGTCACCTGCGCGAAGACTGCGAATGGACTGTCAGGGAATTCCGTGGACAAGAAAAAACTCCCTGCCCGTGGGAAATCGCGGCGTCGCGCGTTTTTTCCGATGAAAAATTCCCGGCGAATCTCGGAGAATCGCATTCGACGATTTTTTACGCGGGGCCAGCTGAGAGGGAAAATCGTGAGAAATCCTCCTTTGGAATCGATGGCGCCGCTCCTTGGTTTTTTCGCCACTTTTAACGAGGCGACGAGCACCGGTTGGCGCTAGGGAAAAAAAACCAAAGCCGAGAGGAAAACAACGTGGACGCGGATATCGCTCGTTCCGTATTCATGAGCGATCGAAGGCGACTGGTATCGATCGATCGGACCATTGGCCATTGTTCGGGTCAACCCCCCGCCGATCGGGGACCCCTCCCTCCTCCGGCTCTTCGTTAACGGCGCGTCTTCCCGATGCGACGTGGCCCACGTGCACGCGTCATTTGAATACGCGGCGCATCCCTGCCCCGTTTCTCCCCTATTATGTGTAAATTGTATTATTTTTACCCCCAAATACATTTCGGCCCCTCGGCGCGGTGCCACGGGCCGACCGGGGTCAACAGGTCAAATTGCACATGTCCACCGAAAGTCACCCCCTGCGAGACCCTCGAGCCGCTCTTCTGCCACGGAAAGTCACGTAGATTCGCGCTTCCCCCATGTATCCCTGATGCGAGCCAAGATTTTGCAAAAAAAAAAGAAATGGAAGACACGGAATCCGATGCGACAGATTTTTCGGTGAACTTTCTCGCGCAGCGCTCTCCTCCGTAAATTTTTTGTTTCTGAACATTTTTTATGATCCTTGGACGTGGGAATATTTGGAGGACAGTTCTGAGCGGAGCGCGGTCGGAAAGTCTGAACAGTTTCGTCGAGAAGAAATTGTGAAAAATTACGAGGGAAGATCGAGAAGAGACGAACTGCGAATGAAAGAAAGATGGAGGACGCGATCGACGATAAGGGTGAGTGGTGGTAAAAAGTTAACGAATCTTGCGTGAAAAAGGGGGAGACAGTGCAGCCGGGCATAATAATTTCTCGCGTGATTTTAAAACCGTAAATTTTTTACCCTTTAACCATCGACGGGTGCGCAGTCCTCTCGTCCGCGCTTTTTTTCCACAGCCCCCATGCGAGAGTCCGCATATATCTTACCGGTGAAACTTTGTTTTTGCCGGTGGAAAAACAACGAGAGGACGCCGTGCCGTATCTCGATCGGTTATCATTTCACACCGATTATAATAAACCGGTGGTCGTGGAAAAAAAGTGGTAAGGGTAACGAGGGGTAGGGATGAGACAAGGGGTTGACTAACCAGTGGAACGAGGACGCAGACACCGGGAGTGGCGAAAAAAAATAATGCGGAGCATCGAGGAAAAAAGTGTCCCGTTCGGGGACCCTCGAGGATCTTAAATAAGTATATAATAATGCTAGCCTGTCGGGGCGTTTTTAACCCTTTTTGCGGAGCTTTCTACGACGCGACCAACTCCCTCCTCGAGTTCCGTTCCTATTCCTTTTTTTCTACGCCACGGGGAAGAATCGCACGGTTTTTTCTGTTCGGTTAACGGATAAAATCTAAATTAACTAAATTAAGGACCCGACCGCTTCCTCGTCGTTTTTGCTCACGATTTATACACACGACTTTTTTCGGAGATACCGAAGGAGAGAGACAGACTGCAGAATGTTCTCCAACCCTTTCTAACCACGCGGATTCCGTTCGTTTTTCTATGACCCGGCAGCAGCTTTCATGCTTTTCGCCTCGTTGTCTTCTAGTCCCGCGAGAAGATCGTTGAAAGGTCGATTTACGGTTATAAAATTACTCACGTGAAATTCGAGACGCGGCGTGGTTCGTCGAGATTTATACGCGCCCTTTCCACCAGAACCCAGAGACGCGCTGGAAGAATGGAACCACGCGGGTTGAAGTAAAGAGTTCAGTTCCCGTTGCAACCGAGCTTTCTTGTTTCAAGCTTTCGGGGTTCGTTCCTAGAACAGACAGATCGAATGAAATTACTTGATAGCTGGAACTTCATGTATTCGTTCATGCGCCATATTAGTGAAGAAACATGTAGTTTAACAAGAAAGGAAGTCCTTCAAAAATTTGATATAATTTGGAAACATTAAAGATAAAGAAATGTCAAAGAATATTATTATTAACATGAGCCATTCACTTCTTAACAGACTGTTTTCCTTTTTTTGTAATAATCAGGGGATATACAATTTCCCAGAAAAAATGACCATTTTGCCAACAGAGTGGCGCAAATATGCCACACGTATTGAATTGGGAGCGGTGACTTTTTCACGCGTCCGCTTGGTCATTTTTCCGGGCCCACCCTCTTTTTTGACCGTTTGACCATATGCGTGATTCCGGGTGAATCGATTGATTTCCGTGCAATAAAGGAGACAGGAAAACCCTCGTGAAAACGCGAGGCGACCCTATGAATAGCCGGCTCGTTTGGCTTAGTCAAATTACCGAAGCGGCGGCGGTGTTGACCTCCGTTGTAATGATACGTTAAGCTCGCCCTGCGGGGCCGGTGAAAGAACGGGAAATCTGTGCGGGTCGATGCAGATTTTCGGCATGTGGGCACGACGGTTCGTTATTCGATCTATCATCCAAAAATTATGAACAGTATGCTGACCCAGGAAATCTTTGCAAAATGTCATAAAACATGAAGCTGAGATTTTTCTCAATTAATATATTAACAAATGTCTTCTTTAATCCAACACAATAACTCCCAAGATAGACTTTTATGATCGTCATGAGATGTAGAAATTAATTTACCAAAAGTTGGAAACAATTTGCAGCAAATTCTGTTTGAATAAAACTATTTATAGTATTTTTTATCACTATTTTTACATTGTTACGTTCATATCAATTTTTTCAATATAGCCAAATCATTTGAAAGTTCGTGTTTCCAAAAATGGCGAAAATATTCCATTTCAAAAAGATACTAGTCCACCCTGCATATAATCATCGCATGATCGAAATATGATAAAAACAAACACGCACATATAAATTATATTTTATGCATTGGAGAACGTAAACTATATATAAATTTTAGCAGCATACCAGTTCCATTTCTTGATGCACTACTGCTGGATATTGTCTATCTTTGGATCCTGTTCTCTACTTTCCCACAGAATTCTTCGTCAAACCTCGCGTCACAAAGCCTGGCCTCTTCGTCTTCTAGCTCCTACATTAAAATTCGAAATCAGACTGAATCGCAATGCATCTCGCATGATTGTTCATTTGGATGCTGGTACGGCCAGCGGAAAGTCGTTGGCACCGGGGGCCACGCTATCACGGCTATATCTTACCGCATAAGGGGCTGGTTACAGGGGTAACTCCGGCGCGTCGAGAGAAAAAAGCAGGCCGGTAGATGGGCGCGGGTAAAAAAATCCCGGAGGCTGGATGGCTATTAATATTTTTTCGTACGCGGGCACCCCTGTTTAGCATAGGTTCACCCGAGGTGTCCCACTGACGTAACGTAACCCTTTGCAAACATCATGAGAAAAAAAAACGGCCGGCGCTGGTAACCGACCCGGAGGATGCTCTTCGCCGTGGGATGAAAAAAACCGTGTCTCTCTTTCTCTCACGGAGTTTTTGTTCAATTCGACGACCACTGACGGGAAATCTCCTCGTCCGAACGTACGCGACAAAGGAACCAACGCGCCGTGTGATGTTTCCGCGTTGAGAAAAAAGTTCGTAATAACGACGGCGGCGTTCGAAAAAAGGAAGGAGTAATAACGATGCTGCAGGAAGACAGGTGGATACGCCGGGACGGGGGCAGGTAATCCCGGCGGTTTGGTCAGCTTCAAGAGAGTCACCGAGAGCTCTGATCCCTCGAATCACTAGAGGGTCAGCGGAAAAAAACAGAGACGTCCATTTCATTACTCCCGACGTTAATTAATTATTCGCTCGCTACCTGACGGAGTAATTAATCTCTCGCTGGAGATAAAGATCCTCCGGCTGGTCCATCGTGGACACGCTGACAAATGTATTTTTTCCGCTGAATCGCACGCCAGACCCACGCGTTAACGCGTTCCATTGGTCGGTCAGTTTAGGGACGATTCTGATTGATTCTGCGAGTCGTATCTGACCGAGTCAATGCTCTTAATTGTATATACATAAAAGATTGAATTTTAATTCTTTATAAACAAGAATTACGTTATTAACTAGTTTTATGAAATTCTTACTTAATCTTATTTTATATAATTTGGTTACATTGTACAACAATACGTTCTCTTTGACTATGCCTGCCCAACCGAATTTCTTTTCACGATTATATTCAAAAGAACGGGCAATCTTTTAGTAAACATTCCCATCACGTAAGTCGGTACCGTGAAAACTGTACCGTCATCCTAATTCACCCCTCACGGAACGATCGTCGTTTTGCACGTTAATGGACGATGGACGCACGTGAGCGCGTGGCCTGCGAGAAACCGAATGGAGGAGAAACGGAGCGACGATTCTCCCGATCATTGCGCAAGCTGCAAGATGACGTGCCCCCATGCCATACTAGCCCGTAGGCCGTAGGACCATATGTATTCGAGAGGGTGGACCAAGGCGATAGGTGACATAATGGGAGCGCTTTCAGCCTCATGCGTGAAGCCCGAGCATAACAGGAACCCTTTCACCGCGTCGGAGGAAAATCGGACAGACGGACCAACGGACAACGGCGCCGTCCGCCGGTGCGTCCGTTCGACACCCCCATGAAAATCCCCTGCAGGCAGCTTCTGGCTCTTTGCGCAACAAAACAACAGCTGCGCGCAGCGTCACGAGGAATCGTCAAAACACCCGTCGATTCCGTGATCGCGCAACCCTTTGGCTATTGCGTGGACACCTTTGGGATTCTTCCTTCGTATGCGATTGGGGACTTGATCTATTTGGTCAAACGCACGGATTTCGATTAATATGAAATAGTTGTATTCATTATTATTTGTTAACCACGAATTTTCAATTCTTCTTTTATTATTTTACTTGTCGTTATTGGATTTACTTATTATTATAATGTAATTCAGGAAAACAATTATAAAATATATTTCTAATCATGCAAAATGAGAATGATACTTTAAAGACATTAAATACCCTGTTAGGCTTGAAGCAGAGAGTATCGTTATTGGACGGTCATTAAGAACATGCGTTAACGATCATCTGTCAGCAAAGAAAGTCATCAGCCAGGGTCCACGTGCGAAAAGTCTTGCCTCCTCTCCAATCTAAACTTCAAATCCCGGCATCTCTCTTACTCTATAGTTTACGGAGCGTTCTCTCTCGGCTTCCTCCTACCCGCGACCTCGTCTCTTCTCGTGGACGAGCAACCTGCGTTGGACTGCACGCTATTTCCACGTTCCATACCTCTTTCGCCTCGTTCGCGGCGCGTTAATTATGAGCGGCTTCCGGCGATCTAGATTTCATTCTTTCCTCTTCGCTTAGGCACCGGGAAATGATAATAGGCACCGTGACCCATGGTGGTCAGTTCACACGAGAAACCAGACCGCCGCGCGGCCTCTCACCGTCTCTCTCCCCTAGATACGCGCCGTACCCGCGCGCTTACCCGCGCAGTCTTCCGCGCGACGAGGACAGCGCGGCCGAGCGCTCGCTCGCGCGTTTACCCGCATTGCCGCGTGTTACACACGGCTAGCGAGGAGCGAGCGCGACGCTCGGTGTCGGCGTACCGACTTCCACAATGCGCCTTGTACTCTCCCACACTCAACGAGTCTCACGCCCTCACATCCTCCTGTGCTGCGCGCCGTGCCGTGCCACGGCGAGCGACGAACGCGAGGAGGACCGCCGCGCGGCCATTTCACCGCCGCGCGACCTCTGATTTCTTGAGCGCGACCGATTCCACGCGAATGAAACGGGGACCACCGTGAAAACCTTTTGCGATCGCCCTCCCCTCCGCCACCGCCCCGCGCACCGCTCGGCTCTCTAGCCGCGGGCTCGGCGACGCTTCCCGGCGCGAGGATCCTGCGACGAGTTGCGAAACGTGCCTCCACAGTGGCCTCCTTTACTCACATCCATTTTATTTCGATCTCTATCATTTTTTTTACAATTATACTTTTCGTACAGTCTGATTTTTTTAGAAATTGATTGTCTTCTACGTTTTGTACTGTAAATGACTTCGTATGAGAAACATACAATGAAACGAAAACAAATTTATATATGTGTGTCATCTGATTTGTTAAAATTGAGATGTTCGTCGCGTATGTGGAGAATATTAACGTTCAGTATGTTAGGAGACGGGAGAGACTGCAGGTATGTAATTCGACATGATTTCCTTCATTTCGCCGTCGCCTGATTTCAATACAATTTTTTTTAACGAAGCATCCTTGATTGCCCGGCATATGGGAACGCGGCTGTCTCTCCGCGCTCCCTCCGCCGACCCGCGCAACACACGCTCTTCAGACATTGTCCCATTAAAATTCATATGACCCGAGTAATTACATAATTATATATCTTAAGGTTACATTATAGTTTCCTCAGACATGTGAATCTTCGAAAGCTACGATAATCAGGGAATAAACATCTCTCTTATCTCCTGAACATCAAAGTGGCAACACTATCAGATCGGTGCTCTAACAATGTGTCTCGAGGAAAACTCGATGAAAACGTGAAAAAGGAAATACATGGTTGCGCGGATTAATCTCGCCGCTTATTTATTGTATTCATGAAAACAGGCAGTAAAATCCTTCTCGTCGCTCATCAAGATTCGAATCTCGACGAAGAAGAAATTAATTACGTTTAGCAATTTGATCCTTTAATTGTCCGGTAGAAATCGGGAGCCGTTAAAAGCAGTTTTTACCGCGGCTTTTACCGCGCGTTACACGCTGCCGAACGGCAGCGACTCCTCGATGCGCTGTCAATTTAATTAGCAGCTAATAAGCGTCGTTATAAGGATCGCGTGATCGCCTCTCTCGCGCGCGCAGACCCGCGGATCCGTCTGGCTGTTCGCCTGCGAGCCGACAACATTGACATTTTCTGGCCCGAGTACGCGCGATGGAAAAATGATCGGGCTCCTACCTAACCAATCGGCGCGGCGGCGGCGCGGCAGCGCACTGTCAGAGGCGAGAAAGCAGCTGGGAAACCTAACAGTTTCGAAAATGCCGCGATTGACCGGAACACGCGCGAGTTCTCCTCGCTGCATTCGCGCAGGTAGCAACACACACCGTGTGCACCGCATTATCTCCAATCTTCCCTCGTTTCGCCCCCTCGCTCAGTGAGAAGGTGCACGTCTATACACATACCGTACACGCTCCGTTTCATTAATGTTAATGGTCGACATGTTAGGACTCGAGTTCTCAATGGTCTTTATCAACGCGTATCCGTTAGCCAGCTCCTCTATTTCTCTAATCAACGGCTAATACAGCTATTTGAATATGGAATGCGTTGATAAGAAGCTGGCCAAAATAAATAGAAGACGGTCGTAACGAGGCGGACTAGCGCCGCGGGATAACGGTAAGGGGCAACGCAGTTTTCACGTCGTTCCGGGGATAACTACAAAAATCTAATTACACCGTGTACAACTCGAAATACTGGTGATTAATGCCGCCCCGTCTACTGGAGGAATTAATTAATGGAAAAAGAGGATGAGGTCCGAGGTCCCACTTTAGTGGAAAGCGGCATTATTTCAATGTAACGAGGCGGCTCGTCCCGCGGATACTCGCGGTTGTGATTACTTTATTAAGGGCATTCCTGACCCCGAGCCACGACCTATACGAATACGCGGCGCGCCGGAAAAATACACCTCTCCGTCTTCTTCCACAGAGAAAGTCCCCCGATGGCTCTGTGAGAAACTGGCCCTGCCTGCCTGCCTGCCTTGCCTGGCCTCGTCTAACGCCGCACCGCCTCGTTACCGTTGCACGCAAAAACGAACTATCTAACCGAGTCTTTCGTTGATTTACCACAGCTGCCCGATACCTTTGTATTCGCATCATCTTTTTGTCCACCGTGATTGCCGGACACGGTTCTTGCAAAACTAATACTCGTAACTCACGCAATTTCATAATTATCCGATAAGAGTTATAAAAAAATATACGATATCATTTGATACTTCGATTTTATTCACAAATTAATCTAAGAATCTATTGGCTGTACAGTCAATCACAAAAGTGTGAGGAATTATCCAAAGAGAATCGTAACAATATAGAATATATCATTTGATACTTCATTTTAATTCGCAAATTGATTTAAAAGCTTTTGAGGTAAAGCGACTTTCAGCAATTGTGAAAAGGGTTGTGAAATTGTGTGTCTTGAAACGGAAAGGGATTTTGTTTAAAATGAGCTCGAAAATTTGTGCAGGTTGACCTCGCGTGAAACGATAAAGTTCACTGTCCCGCGATAAGACAGAGCGGAATATAGGAAATCAAAAAGCGGGGTGCGGGTGAGGGACAAGGAAAAAAGGCAGAGATTTTTTTCGGGAATAAAGAACGGGGACGGAGTCTGGACGGACACGATGCGCGCGCTTCGTTTGAAGTTAATCGGTACGTGGCATCAGTCTGCACTGGACAGCCCTCATGCGCTTCTCTTTCGCTCTCCATCTATTGAAAAACTGTTATCTGATAGGACGCTTTGTTTTAAAGTGGACCCGTTCATTGTCGAAGGCACGGACCTGCCCCCGCTTCACCCAACGGAGTCGCGTTTCCCTTCACGAGAATTCCCTTTTTTTTTTCAATCCTAACGGACGTGAGTTCTACGATACATCGTTTTATATCGGACGTTTTGAGAGCGAAGAAAGAATTGTTCAATTCGTCTGAAAACTCTGAAAACCGTGTTGTCTTTGGCAATTAAGATTGCTCGCCGATTCGTTTGAATTAGGCAGAAGTAAGAATGTGAAACTTCGAGAGAATAGTTACAAAGGAATTAAAAATTCATCGACGGAGAATAACATTTGTTCTCACACGTACTTTCTATAACCGCCAAACATTCGAATGGGTAATGGAGCGCAGTAGAAAATTCATGAAACTCGACTAGAATGCAGTCAATGAAGCCGAACCGCGTCCTTAGCGTCGATTATCCTTGGCAGGATCCCCTCAGGTCCTTATTATTCCGCGGCGGATTCGCCCCGCGTCGGACTTTTTCTCTCTCTGGCGAACAAAGCGCCATCGCTATCGTTTTACCTAAGATCGCTCCCCCTTTCTCTCCTACTCTTCCTCTCTGTATATACACCTCGACGATATATTTCACGATCAACCACCTGTGGATGACTATGCTAATTACAAACGTAACGTCCTCGTAACCAGCGAGGAATCGGCAGAAGTCGAGGGTCGGTTCAAGCCGGAGGGTGAAGAAGACGTTATTTTTCACCTAGACACCCTCCGTCCTCCTTTCTCCCAAAAAGAACGAAACGACGAACAGACTGGAGATTCTTAATCGAAACAAAAGTTAGCTAAAGCTAGAATGAAGAACTTTTACAAGCATCTAATTAATTAGTTCACTTATTTATAAATCCGCTTGTATGATGAAAACAAAATTTCTTTAATTTATGTTTGAAAAGCTGGGTTCGATGGCTATAAGGGAATTCATTCAGTGAAGAAGAATTAATTCCGCCGCTGACCGAACTAATTCCCCAGACGCAGATAAGGACAAAGAGAAGAAGAGAATCATAACGAGTCCGCTCGCTCGACAAACGAAAACTGCGGCTTCGCCCTTCACGCGGACAGAAATCCCGGGTCGTGTGTACTCTTACTTATACGCCGCGAGATAGTGCACGCAAATATCGTAAAGATAAGCGATGGTACGAGAAGCGTAATCGTAAAAAGGAGACGAAAGAGAGCCGAGGAGAAGGTGGGGTATGATACGTAGTAAGGAAAAACGGAACAGCGCGTTTTTTACCGGGGTTTGTTTTCTCCTTCTGGGCCGGATCGACCCTTGTGCCTACGCCCCACCACCGGCCCCCCTTTTCACCCCAGAATCCGTTAGGGCAGACGATTTTTTTCCAACCGCTTTCTTTCTCTTTCCTCTTTTCTCCCTTGCTTTGGTCCCGTCTCTGTCCAGGGTGAAACTGAAAATCGTGCGTCTCCTTCTGGCTATTTCTCTTGTTGCGGCACTCGCGTTGTTGATTTTCGATTGAAACCAGAGATCTGCTCAAATATTAGGGCCACGGAACAGTTAGGTTCATGGGAACTCTACGATTCGTCCGGTTTCGGCCGATTTTTTGCCGGCCACCGCGCCCACAGTCGATTAGCCAGAGAAAATACCGAACTACGGTAGACACCGGAAACTCGTAGAGATGTTAATGGGTTTCCCGGCGATCAATTTTTGATATAACGCAATATCATAGCCGGTGGCTGTCTGTTGCTGCGTCCTTTATAATATTTCTTCTGCGGTTAATGAGACTTTTTCTATTTCCTACCGTCCAAGAATCGTAGAAGAAATATAGTCCAGAGCAGACGAATCCAAGATCTCACGTTTCCTCGAACAGACGTGCACGAAACCCTTGTTCATCCCTTCAAGCTAGGAAACTAATCCGCGGGATCGCACGCGCGATTTCCTCCCTCCCCTATCTTCCGCCTCGATTTTTTTTTCTCTCACCTCACCCGGTTGCGGGTGGTCCACGCACACTTTTTACGGTCCTAATCCCGATAGGCATTATTCGCGCCACGACTGTCCCCGGGACTTAAGCGGCCGGGCATTGTACCGGACCCGGCCGAGAATCCACCCTCTGGTCGCCTCTTCTTACTGTGCCTAGGAGGACCCGACGCGGAGACGCGTGAGCCGGCACGTTACAACCGTGAAACGATCCGTAATTTGTCATGGACGGAGCCTCGTCCACGACTATCCTGTCACGCGCCTCCGGAACGAGGACACGACCATGTTTCCCACCTTCTCATAACACAAACTGCTGCAAGTTTCGATAAAAAGCATATGAAAATCGTGAAATTTTAACTCCAGCTGTGCGTTTAGAATAATCTTGAGAAATCTAATTGTAAGTTCAACATTTGAAATATCGTGGCGTTCACTTGACCACGTCTCTGCAACAATGTACATTGTTTCCATTTCTGTGAAATCGAGTAAAAAAGTGTTCAGAGAAAAAGTACCGAGGGCGTTGCCCCGGCGCACAGGTACTCGGAACATTTCGCAAATTTTGTTGCGCGAAACGCTGCTTTCAGCGTGGCGTCGAGGCAAATGGAGGGTCGGAGAGCATCGTGGTCAGCGATTTTACCTGACTTTCACTTAACACTCTCCTCGCGGGCCCTTGTAACTCCGCCGCGGCGAGCATTGTGAGTCCGTCGTTCTATTATGCGGGCCTCTGGTTTCTTGCTCCTACTCACGGCCCGAGCGAAAACGCATCCATGAAAACGATTTCTAATCGTTCGATCCGCACACGCAATCCCCGTTTCCATTGTCGGAACAGTAAATGTCAAAATGGTACCTTTTATTGTTAGAGCTAATGCAATGAAGTATGCGAGTAATTAAAATAATTAAAATCGTGAGGCAGGATTCATTGAAGGGATTGTCATTAGGCTTTCCGGTTTATTTAAAAATACAGACTATTAAATGCCACGCCAATTGTTTTAATGATCAAATATTAAAAAATAATATAATTCACTAATCATGAAGTCTGAATACTTATCATATCAATAGAATATTAAGAGGAATCTTGAAGGAAATAAAATCAGGAATGAACAAATGGACAATGAGAATTCCAACTTTTTCAAGATTCTGCCATAAATTTTCTTTACACTTTTCGCATGACGCTGACCTTACACTCTGACGCAAAAAGGAACATCGTAGGCAAACGCGAGAGTTTCAGCCGTACACACAAACGTTGCAAAACTATCTTAAATCAAACATGTAACAAGTTACAACCTCGTACGTTCACGGGGCTCCGTTTTCTATTCAAGGATCCGATGTAGTACTTGGCAACATCTTGAATGACATCCTCGAGGAATATTTCCTTCGACAAACATAGATACTCCTGTCGCGTTTTTAGATTTCAGTTACTAATTTCACGCCGAGGCGCCATATAGTTTCTCTTCGTTAATTTATTCATCAACTTTCATGAGAGGAAACTATCAATTTCACTATCGTTTAGTCTGATCGCAGACATTTGTTCGATACGCGAGCTACCAAAATATCTATTAATACTAAAGCCTTCGTAAATTAAAATGAAAAATGTTTGATAAAAGTTTCTTCATTTTTTACATATTCTCACGTGTAATTACTATGCATAATAAAATTCCTACACAAAATAAACAGGACTAATAGTTTTTCTGTATGATTTTTGAAGACCTGCTTAATTTAGTATTACTCCTTTGTGCCTCAAGACCGGAAAAAGAATAAAGGAAACAGTGAGTGACCCGCGTTCCTCTTTGGAAACCGACGGGATACGAGCTGTTTGTACAGATAAGAAGCACAGGTGGGGCACCGGAGTGGACAGTGCCAGCATTTCATCTCCGCGACGTCCGTTAGCCCGTCCGTTTTTTAGTTTCCAGTTTGCTTAATGATAACGCGGACTCAACGGGCAGCGGCCAAGGAAACGCATTCTCGTTTTGTAACATCACGAGACACGTGCACGGAACATTTTCAAAGAATACCGATTATCCTCCGGCCGTGTAAAAAATGTGACTATTACGTTGATACGAAAGTGACTACACTCATACATTTTAAGGATGTATTGGTTATACAGGCAATCCCAAAAGTGTATGTACCTGTGAATGTAACCCATACACACTCCTGATTACCAGAAGAGTTCGTGCAAATTTAAAATCACTATAATTTTTCAGGAAACCCATGATTTGATTTACAATTTTACAGGTAGCTTTTTAATAGTAATAGGAATCTGTAATAACAAATTCAACGTGCTAGAATTGTTTAAGTATCGCCCATGCATCCTTAAAAGGCACCCACTGTCTTTTCGAAATGTTGACAATTTTTAGCACACTGCCAATAAGCTGTTATCCAGCTTCCCATCAGAATCCATCAGGAACGGGGAAGGGGTAGACAGTTCGGAAACCTGGGAAACTTCAGCGTATCAGAACATCGTTTCATTCTCGCCTCGTAACCTATATCGATAGCCGACCAGCGTTTCCCGTTGCATTTCGCGAACGAGAAACCCGAGGATGGGAAAAAGGAAGAAGGACGAGGAAGGAGCGAGCACGTTTTACGAGTGGAGTATTGTTCGGCTGCGTGTATCGCGAGGTCGGACTTAGGCTATCGATCTCCATTACGCGGACTGATTGGCTTCGGAGTCGAGCCGCTTATTCGACGACCTGTGCTGCGTACAGTAGACGCGTGCACGCCGAGTGGATTCTCCTCCTCGTCTCGTCCTATGATAACGTATTACGGGCCACTCTATGGCGCCGGAGGAACGGGACGAGTACTTTATTATTCGCCGAAACCGTCCTCGACGTGCACGTTGAAAAATTTAATGGGCCTTTGATAACGAGCAACGGCGGGGACGGTGGAGGATCAGCGATCGCCGGATAATAAGGTAAACGTCGAGACGGCAGAATGAGAATGGTAACAGTACGACGTATGTACCTTAGGAAACAATGATTCCTTTTTTTTGTTGCTACAATCGTAGTTTCTATTGGTATCGGAATTCTCAAGTGCGGTACGATCAGAAGAAATGCTGGCTGTTAGTATTAAGTGAGTCGAGGCGGAGATGCAAGTGGACTGAATTTTTAAATGCATTATAGAATTTGAAGAAATATTTTTTCATAAGAAATTGAATTGTGACAAGGGATTTATTTCTCGTACGAGCTTGTTGACTCACACGATTCATATAAATAGAAGGATGAGTATATGACAGAAAATGACGGGAAGGGGAAATCTTAAAGATGGACAATCGTCTTTTTTTGGCGGACTGCTGGCAAGAGGACAATTTTGACAGGATAGCTGACCGTGACTGTGTTCATCCTTTAGCCGATAAGGAAACGATCATTTGTTACGTCGTGGCTGGGGCCATTGTTTCGGCACGCGGATCGATAGCTCCCTCACCCCCTTGCACATTATTGTTTTCGTCAACCCCCGGCCAGGCGAAAGAACCGCCGCTCGCGACACATCCCGATTTCTCCGAGCATGTAACCTCTTTCCACAGCGCGTCGTTGCGTCCCAAAACTGGCTTATCTATCCTGATACCACGGTACGCTGTCGCTGTAACCTGGAGGTGAACGACACGCGATGCCTCCAGAAGAAGCACGTCGTAAAAAATGTCGGACCCGGAAGTAGACGTCGGCTAAATGAGATTTACAAGTCGAGAGTGAAGAAAGTAAATGAGACGCTCTAAATTGTGTATGATTACCAAACGAAGGGCCATTGAGGAAAATGACAGGAAATCCAATAAGTATATTAGATTTTCATCTAGAAATTCTATAAACTGATGTAAAAATAGCTGTGTCACATTGTGTTTCACTTATGTACATACGCTGTTCCCATACACTTTCGCATGTGAAAATCCAAAGTAGAAATGGCTCGTGTTGCAACGCGGTTGGCCATTGAAAGTTTGATCGGCGTTAAGAAATTTCGATTCACGCGATCTCGATCCCACGAGGCGCGTTCATCGATTTCGCTGCCTTTAAGTGCAAACAACTGATAACCGTGAGTTGAAAACGGAGTAGAACCGATACGGAGCGATCACGTAATTTGCTCGGTTGTGTCACGACGCTCGATTACGAACCACGGATTCGTATCTGAAAGTTTGTTGCCTCCATGTTAATAAACATACCGTATTATCTCGCCGTGGAAATGTGACAAACGTGTCTGATCCTCGATTCACCCTAAAACAGCGTTGTCATACGATTACAAGCATCAGAAACGTGAATTTTAATTGATCGAAGGGAAAGATTGATTCGCGTCGATTGGGGAGATTAATAAAAAGAATGTTTCGTTGCACGAAACGGACTGACCTCGTATATGCCGGTTAACTGTACTCGGATCATATTAACAGATGTAAAGCCGACCGATAGACAGGAACGTATCGGAAGATTTTAATCGCGCAGGAATCGACAGAGGTATCTCCGCGAACCGGGTAGAAATATAGTACGAGCCGAAAAAACGCGCCGGAGAAGATATAGTACTGGGCATACACGAAAGGGGAAAAGACGGATTGCCTACATCGATTAGAAAGGTCGTGCATTCTTCTGACCAGGATTCGCCGGTTACACTATATACTCGGTATATATACCCGCGAACCGGCAGACGGTGTTCACCGATCTGGAGCAAGAAATTTCGGTCCTAAAGATTTCCAGCTCGCGATCTCGATCGCACGCCACGATAACGAGCCACGATTTCGCGTCACCTAGAAATCCCCGGGTAACACGCTCTCAAACAATACTCCAGACAAACTCGGATCTACCGTGCTGTAACTGTAATTTACAAAACCCGACGCTGGATACGTTGACCACGGAAAATATATTCCCATCGCAACAATGTGGACAATCGCCTGCTGATGTTAGATAGGACATTTTAAGAAATTGCAAGATTTCAATCTAAACCCTCGCAAGTTCCAATGAGAGACNTTAAAATCGTGAGGCAGGATTCATTGAAGGGATTGTCATTAGGCTTTCCGATTTATTTAAAAATACAGACTATTAAATGCCACGCCAATTGTTTTAATGATCAAATATTAAAAAATAATATAATTCATTAATCATGAAGTCTGAATACAATTTCAAATTCATTTATCATATCAATAGAATATTCNCTTTCCTTGAAATTTACCAGACAATTTTAAGAATATTCTATAAATGCAATGGAAGGACGTACTGAGACTGTAATAACATTTCTCGATTAGCAATCGTTCTTCTAAACATGCAATAAGTTTACACCCATGAGACAAGCCGTCCACCTTCCGGAACACTGAATCATCCGGCTCCCAAAAAATCCTCATCCCGACATTCCGCTCTTTCTCCGCGACACGCAATCGATCCAAAAATAAATCCGCCTCGTCCCGAGGTGCATCTACGGATTAAAAGGTTAGCCGTCCGGCTGAGACCTCTCTAACGTACACTACTGTTCATAAGTATCGGGAGACACGATACGAGTATCTCTAAACTAAATTAGATCATCAACGATTTTTTGTTAATCCTCGATCTTACGTCTCTGAGATAGATAATTATTATTTCGATTTTAATAAATAAAAATCTTGAAGGAACATCCGATATTTTCTAGAATCTCTGGTTATCGGTACAGGACACTGAGATTTCTTCGAAGTTAGCAGAGCGCTAAAAACGGGAAAGTGTTGCAAAACGTATGAGAGATAGCGCGGATCCGTGGATCCCACGAGAGAGGTTGACGGCATGTTTCGATTGCTCGTCGCCTGGAATCGATACCCTGGCCGAGGGGACACGTCTACGGTGCACAAAGCCGATAAGTCACGGCTCGCGGAGCCAGGCCACGGGAGTACCAGCTGTACAAGTTAGTCTTCTACGTCGCCGGCTAGAAATGGAAGTCGGTGTGCGCGAAGAGGCCCGCGGTCGCGATGCCTACTTTACACCGATGTGTGTATGTATCGGGCGACGGACGAGGAGAGGCGAACGGGACGGACAGAGAGAGAAAGAGAAAGAGAGAGTGGCCACACGGTCGGCCACGCTTGTGGGAGTGCATGTTCAATGCGCGAGAAGATACCGCGCGCCGGCCATATAGGCTAGGTCGGTACACTACATGGGAACTGATGCCGCTACGTTGGAAAAAAGTGCACGGTGAGGCCGAAAAAATGAATTCGTGCGCATCCCGTGCCCACACATCTAACTTTCACTTCGCTTAGGGATCGGGCAGCAGCCAGCCAGCCAGTCCGCTAACGCTGCCTCGATTCGCCGTCGCAATTCCGCGAGATACGTCCGACCCGTGCCTGAATCTACTTCAGAATTCGCCTAACGACTGGCATTCTTCTCGGGTTACTTTTATCCCCTTGGATTCGTGCCCGAATGTACAAGCAATTTTTTTCCTCATTTCGATCGACCGATTCGGTTCATTAACCTAATACCACGAATTCAAAAGACGATGGAGCCGAGGATGAGAAAATGTATGCGTTACACCGGTAACTGATATGTTATCAGTCTCTGAACACATGTTACGTGTTTACGAACGTAAAGAAAATTCATACGCTCAGTCAGTAGTAGAAGAAGAGGGACCGGAGCTCCGACAGCGAAACCCGGTTCCTGGGCTACCGGGGTTCCGGGGAGGTCGCGGCGACTAATCAGGCCGCGATAGAGGCGTGAAAAATCACGGCGATATCAGCGGCGATAAGCGACACCGTAGCATAGCTAGAGGCGTGTGTCAGCGGCTACGTAAGTGCCAACATTCGGCGTAGAATTTGCTACGGGTCCGCATCCTTGAACGTGGCGCAGAAATCACCCGCCGCCGCCGCCGCGCCGGTTTCAACGCTGATGTATCGCGTATCCGTATTGCGATAACGATCTCGTTTCGGTAACGATCGAAACTCGCGGCGAAGGATACTCGAACGTGCGCTGCACGCCGCGGCCGATCTCGATAGGCATCGGTTTCTCATATACGTGTGAGAGCCGACCCGATGGAGAGAATCCTTTATGGCCAAGTAGAACAGAAGCCCGGCGAGATGCGAAACGGTTCTTACACCGGGAACCGAGCGTCACGCCGATATTCTATTAACTTTTCAGCGGATGTTCGCGAAACCAACAGCATCCTCGCCGAACGAATTACAAATGACCGACATTATTCCGATCGTCGTCCGTCCAACGCCAATGCATACAGAATAAGAATCATTGAACGATCGTTACTGCCCTAAACACAAGTGACAGACTTTTATTTTTACCAACAAATTATTCGGCGTTTTGCAAAGGACGACTGCGAAAGACTATCGCGTTCTTTTTACCGCGATTCGCCAGCGGTCTCCGCGGTGACCAGTGATTACAGAAATCCCCCTTTTGTCGCGGCGAAAAAAATCGGCGAAACCGCTAAGAGCGCAATCTGAATACCGCTTAGCCGCGTCACGATCCGGCCGGCAGCCGTGGCTACACGCTGCAACGAAACAGCTGGATCTTAGCTCGGGGCACGGACCATCCGCGCGGACAGGCCTCGTGTAACGCAGCTCTCGCAATTTTCATTAAACATTGTGATTTCGTGTAATGGCGCTTCGGCGATTTTTCTCGGCGCCGCGCCGCTGTCACCGCCACCGCCGCCGCTACCGCTCCGCCGCGGCGACGACGACGACGTTTCGCTTCCTACTTCTATTATTCCGCTCCTGAACCGGCGTCTCTCCGCTCGCCGCGGCGACGACGAAGACGAATTCTGCCTCGCGGCTCTCTCTTCCGTGGGGACAACGTCGATTGCCAACGATTGCGAATTATTCGTCGGACAAGAGGCAGAGGGACGCGATTTATTATTCTGATGGCTCGCTGATGGGTCTTTGGATTTGGTTTTCGAGCGGGCTGATGCCTCTCTCATCGCGGGTTAGGAAATTGATTTTGATGACGATAATTAAGACCCGCGTGATTATTTAAGATTGATGAACCAATTTAATTAAGAAATTGCGAAAGTACCGTTGCGCGAAGCGTAATGAATCGGTCTGTCGGTTTTTGTACAAGTTAACAATTTACCATACAGAGATATACTATTACAGTACAGAGGATTGTGAAAGCATGGAAAGTATTTTGCCACCGACGTCAGACACCTGGTCGATTGTGGTTAAACAATTTTTTGCAAAATTGGAAAACGTAAAACAATTTCACGATGCCATGAATTCGTTAAAAAAAGAAGCTATGAAAACAGCATGTGCTCACTTTCGTCCCGGCAACTCGGGCGGCGCGGCTCTTCAATACGGAGCCACGAGCCGAGGTTAAGCAAAAAAAAAAGAAAAGAAAACGNGCGCGGCTCTTCAATACGGAGCCACGAGCCGAGGTTAAGCAAAAAAAAAAAAAGAAAAAAAAACAGAGTGTAAAAAAGGAAAGCGGCGAGCGTGACGCGTGTCCCGCTAACAATTAATCCGATAAATTTCGCGGCGAGATAGGGTTGGTTGTAGGAAGGAGAGCGAAGGAGGAAGAGGAAAAAGCTGCGGCACGGAGAGGAGCGGTGTGCGGCAGAAGAGAAGGCTGGCAGTGCTGCCACCGGGGACGGGGACGGAGGCCGGGGCGGCGGGCGGCGAAGGAGAGTATGCAGATGAATAGCTCGCAGAAACCGTGAGACTCTACGGTTGCCCTATATATCCGCGAGGAGAACTCGAGCCCGCTTGCCGCTGCCGCGGCGTTCCTGCCTCGCTCACGACTCTCGTGTGTTATGTGTCGCGCGTCTTTTAAAACTCGAACTCGGTCGGCCCGTACGAGCGACGACGACGACGACGACGACGACGCCGACGAGGACGACGAGGAAGAGCCACCGGCTCGATGCGATGGAACCGATCGGCCAGGTGAACACCGCTAAGAAAAGAGAGGAGACGAGAGATACCGGTGGCCGTGCGATACGTCCCGTTCCGACCCCGTACAACCGTGTTGAACTTTTGGCTTCTGCCATCGCGACAGTAATGACCCCCGATCTAGCCGGTCTATTCCGCGTGCACGCCGGCTAATCAGTCCATCGGCATTTAATTGACTAATGCCCCACGAACTGGCTGCTCGCGATGCTTCCTTATTAAATGTTGCCCGGCCGGCCGGCCGATCCGTCCAATCGGAAATTTGCTCGTCGCGACTGATCACGTGTGGCTAATTGGCTACGCGGGTTTCATTTACCCGCTTTCGAACTTATAAAATCGCATGCAGAACGGATACGGACATTTATCACCTCGCTCGCTGGGAACACTTTTGTGGGCTCGTATACCATTTACTGTGCCAACGTGTCCCATCGTTTCAGCGTAATTGGTATTTAGTCAGTTTGAGCATGTGCATTGACATACACGATTGTATCTAATTGGATGGCCTTAATTAAATTGGCAAATCGCTCGTGTTTACCGTAATATCCAAACGTTGCCCCATAACATTGACTGGGTGACGTAATTTTGTTAAAAGATGTTCACTTCTAAGGACAAGAACAGACTATAATATTTGCCTTAGAAAGTTAAAATTTGAACGCGAACGAACGCCTGACTATTTGTACAAAAAGTCGCGGTGGATAATGCTTCGCAAATGAATGACAATACGTCCATAAAATTTCGACATCTGTAATCGGAAATGGCTCCGACGCAGGCCAAGTGTTACACAAACGATTGAAGAAACCATTCGGCTCATGAATATCGTACAGAAGTCGTTACAGTTCGCCCATTCACACCTACCATCGGTACGCGCCGAAACAAAGGGCACGTCAGTCAAGTCGTAACTCATTTTCGAGCCGGAACGCGCGCGTGCGATGCGTGCGTGTGCGGTGCATTTCGGTTCGGCTTCCACGAACGTCCCACGCGCGTTCGATCCGCGGCCGACGACGCGAAGGGTTAAAGGCGCCTCGCCGAACCGGCAACGGATTTTCACCTACCAATATCCTCGTGCCACTTAGCGCACAGGGCGCAGATATACCCGCGCGCGTACATGCATCTCCTTTAAAACTAGAACTCGGTCGACCTATACAGTCGACCGAAGTCAAAGAGTCATCTGGCTAGTCGTCGGTTCTACGGACGCGAACAAGAGTAGAACAGCGCCGCTCGCGTGACAGCAAATTCCAATTACCACGTTTCAAAATAATCTTAACCCTTTCCATCCACGTCTTTTATTTCTTGATATAATTTCGACTATACTCAGAATTTAATCACGCGCGTAATTCCAAGATAAAAAAAGAACAACACAGTTATATATTAAACGAAGAAGACGATACTTCCATTAGAGCGTCTCAGAAAATATGACAGGAATTATTTGCAATTCGCGTATTGAAATTGCCCACGCTCGTGAGTAGAACCGGCGATCGGCCACGCGAGAATTCGAACGAAGGAGCACGATACGGGACGATAACAGAGGGGGAGAGTAGGACGGAACCAGATGAAGAAGAAGAAGACGAAGAAACGGAGGATAGAGCGTGCCTAGCTGTACTGTGCGGTGCCGGTTAACCGTACCGATGAACTTTCGGCTCCCGGCCGCGCGCCGCGATGAGTAGTGACCGTCGTCCGGCAATCGGCCCCGCGTTTATGCGGGACCGCGTGCACACAGTCGCCGGTGCCGATTCACAGACGACGGCGAGCGGCGTCGTGGTCGTCGTCGTCGTGCCGACCACCTACGACACCAGGCCAGGCGAAACCTTCACCGTAGGTGCACCGTAGGAGAAGAGAGGTCGTGCCGAAGGTGGCCCAGCATCGAGGATCGTGCGAATGCGGCCTAAGCGGCCCAGCGCGTCGACTATACTCAGTCCGCGCGGAGAGAGAGAGAGCGAGAGAGAGAGAGCGAGAGAGAGCGGTTCCCCGAGGGGGGCAGGGAGGGGTCCGTGACGGATGGAAGGAAGGGGCAGGGGGGCACCTTTTATAGACGTCGTTTGTAGGACTCGATACATTGGACGCGATTGCCGATCGATCGGTCGCTTTCGAGAGACGGGACTCGCGTATTAGCCCGTGGCCTCTGTTCGCTCCTCGTTTTATGCCGGACTCCTTACTACCGGAAATTGAGTAATTGGGAAGAGCCCCGGGATCGGCGTTAATCGGCTGAACGATGCCGATGATCGACTGTAAATTTCTGGGTACATCGTTTAGGTGTTTATGGATTGCTACGGTACAGTGAATGGGAGCTTGGATTCAGTTTGGTGGCGGTGGGAAGAAACAATTAAGGGATCGCGGGATGATTTTACTTAATTTTATGGGTTGATTTGAATGTTTCGATTTCGTCGATTTCAGTTTCGTTTTATTATCCAAGGTGGATTTAATAGATTTAAGACTATACAGATCTTCCTGATTATATGACCCTAATTCGGTTCATTATTTTCTACCTGGGTTTCATTTAATGAAGGGACTATTGATAAACTGCTGTGTTAAACACATGCATGAACTTATTTATTATTTTTCGGGATTCCAATTTGACGATAAAAGAACCTGATTAACTGTATAGATGCTCCTGATTATATGACCCTAATTCAGTTCATTATTTCCTATCTGGATTTCATTTAACGAAGGGAATATTGATAAACTGCTGTGTTAAACACATTCATGAACTTATTTATTATTTTTCAGGATTCCAATTCGACGATAAAAAACTTTATTAAAACCTTTAAAAACTTGAAACTGCGATATATCTTTCTATTCATTGCAACGTCAACAGCTTGAACGACGTGTAATTTATTCCCGCTCAGGTGTGGTCAGCCTCTGAACTTGCGACCCCACGAGAATTCTTGCTGTCGCTTACGAAATTCTTAAAGCTAGCCGACATCGTAACAAGTCCGCCGCGGCTTCTCGACAACGCTTTAAGGAGAGAACTTGTGGTAAACAGAATGATGTTTACTCTGGCCAGTGGCAAAAGGTGGCAACTAGAAGGGATCGTGACGGAAAAAGAGGGAAACGCGGTCGGGGGTTGGTTAGCGTGGCCAATCGATCAGCATTGGTGGTTTTTGCGCTGCCCATATGTCATAGCCCGGGCTGGCCAGAAACATGCCGCGGCATCGAGAGCTCAGCTTGGGCCCCGCGTCCATTCATGATATGTGACTGGAAATTTCGTTAGCCCGGCGAACGTTTTCATCACGGCGAGTAACCACCCTCGAGGCTCGTTTCGTATTCGAAACAAGAAGAACGCGTACTCGTCCCGAAGACCATCCACTCGGAACGTTGACAGTAATTGAAAATTGCGCCCGTAGATCCGATTGAATTTCGCAATGCGCCTCGGCTCCGTCATGTGGGTCACAAAGAAAGATTGCGCGATCATCGAAAGTCAGCGAAAATATTAATCGGAGATCGAGTCGCAACCTCGAATTCGACACCGAGTGACGGGACAATGACTAGAAGAGAGAACCTCGCGGAGACAACGGAGCCGAAAGGGAGGGACGCGCGCGAAGGAAGAAAAGAACGAAACGAACGAGACGAGACGAAGACGAAGAAGAAGACGGTTGAAACCTCCGCGGGGAGAAGGAGAAGGAGCGGTCGAGAGGGACGAGGGAAGGGCAGGAGAGGGAAGGAGTCGTACGTGGGTGCAGCGCGCTAGAAAGTGTCCCAGACCGAAAGGAAAAAAAGAGTCCGGGTCAGTTTGAATAATTTTGACCACACCTCTCGTCAAAGCAATACACGAAAGCGTATGAATACATACATTTAAATGGAGCTCGGAGCCCGGGGAAGTATTGTCCGAATTTTTAAACAGCTCGAGACGCGACGGCGGCGGCGAGTCGCGCCCCGGCTGACCGACATTTCTCGCCTCGCCTCGCTTTTTTTCCTCCTCTAATTTTCCTCGGCGCGGGCCGGGAAACCGGCGGGAGGACAGGGCAAGGTTTTACCTGTTTCGTGAAACATGCAAATTTATGCGCGACGCGAGCGGGATGCCGCCCTCTTTGCCTGGAAAACGATTCAACGTCTTGCGGCGTAAGAGAGGGAGAGCGCGAGGTTTTCTCTACGAGAGAAAAGAACAAGCTCGGCGAACAGACGTTTACCAAGTGAAAATCTGATGCTGATACTGACACCTGTTAGCGATTACTTTTTTCGGCTCTGATTTATGACACGTATGATCTATTAAGAGCTTCATTTATAACGAAGGGGTAGTTAAGAGAGGTCTGTTATTATCTGGCAGTATAGTATTCATATGAATATTTCTGTTGGCAATGTTAATTACATGTTGCGAATAAATGATAACATTCAGAAGGGTGGCACGAAATTTAAATCCGGCTCATTTCAATACAATGTACAAATTATTAACTGTTATAAATAAGTATGTCACAAGAATTTTAATCACCTTGCGAAAGAATGACAACGTACATCCGTCCCGATGGATCGCCTCGATATCTTTAACTCTATCTTGATAATGTAATCCGTAGAAAGCTAACGACGAAACCGATAAGATGTAACAGAATTATAATCGATATCGTAAAGAAAAAAGTAACAGGTTGCAAGTTCCATCACAGTCGCATATTGATCAGTGTTTGCGACAGCTTTTGCAATAGGTCAGTTCCAAGTATTTTAACTATGCAGGTACTGTAAACTTGGCTCATTTTAATACAATCTCGGAGCTAACGAGTACAAACTGGTTTTTATCCATTTTATTCACCCATTTAAAAATAATTAGTAGTCACAGGAATCATTTAAATATTAAAACAGTCCGCCAAATTTCTTGGCTATCGAAAACATTGGNCCCGCTCAGGTGTGGTCAGCCTCTGAACTTGCGACCCCACGAGAATTCTTGCTGTCGCTTACGAAATTCTTAAAGCTAGCCGACATCGTAACAAGTCCGCCGCGGCTTCTCGACAACGCTTTAAGGAGAGAACTTGTGGTAAACAGAATGATGTTTACTCTGGCCAGTGGCAAAAGGTGGCAACTAGAAGGGATCGTGACGGAAAAAGAGGGAAACGCGGTCGGGGGTTGGTTAGCGTGGCCAATCGATCAGCATTGGTGGTTTTTGCGCTGCCCATATGTCATAGCCCGGGCTGGCCAGAAACATGCCGCGGCATCGAGAGCTCAGCTTGGGCCCCGCGTCCATTCATGATATGTGACTGGAAATTTCGTTAGCCCGGCGAACGTTTTCATCACGGCGAGTAACCACCCTCGAGGCTCGTTTCGTATTCGAAACAAGAAGAACGCGTACTCGTCCCGAAGACCATCCACTCGGAACGTTGACAGTAATTGAAAATTGCGCCCGTAGATCCGATTGAATTTCGCAATGCGCCTCGGCTCCGTCATGTGGGTCACAAAGAAAGATTGCGCGATCATCGAAAGTCAGCGAAAATATTAATCGGAGATCGAGTCGCAACCTCGAATTCGACACCGAGTGACGGGACAATGACTAGAAGAGAGAACCTCGCGGAGACAACGGAGCCGAAAGGGAGGGACGCGCGCGAAGGAAGAAAAGAACGAAACGAACGAGACGAGACGAAGACGAAGAAGAAGACGGTTGAAACCTCCGCGGGGAGAAGGAGAAGGAGCGGTCGAGAGGGACGAGGGAAGGGCAGGAGAGGGAAGGAGTCGTACGTGGGTGCAGCGCGCTAGAAAGTGTCCCAGACCGAAAGGAAAAAAAGAGTCCGGGTCAGTTTGAATAATTTTGACCACACCTCTCGTCAAAGCAATACACGAAAGCGTATGAATACATACATTTAAATGGAGCTCGGAGCCCGGGGAAGTATTGTCCGAATTTTTAAACAGCTCGAGACGCGACGGCGGCGGCGAGTCGCGCCCCGGCTGACCGACATTTCTCGCCTCGCCTCGCTTTTTTTCCTCCTCTAATTTTCCTCGGCGCGGGCCGGGAAACCGGCGGGAGGACAGGGCAAGGTTTTACCTGTTTCGTGAAACATGCAAATTTATGCGCGACGCGAGCGGGATGCCGCCCTCTTTGCCTGGAAAACGATTCAACGTCTTGCGGCGTAAGAGAGGGAGAGCGCGAGGTTTTCTCTACGAGAGAAAAGAACAAGCTCGGCGAACAGACGTTTACCAAGTGAAAATCTGATGCTGATACTGACACCTGTTAGCGATTACTTTTTTCGGCTCTGATTTATGACACGTATGATCTATTAAGAGCTTCATTTATAACGAAGGGGTAGTTAAGAGAGGTCTGTTATTATCTGGCAGTATAGTATTCATATGAATATTTCTGTTGGCAATGTTAATTACATGTTGCGAATAAATGATAACATTCAGAAGGGTGGCACGAAATTTAAATCCGGCTCATTTCAATACAATGTACAAATTATTAACTGTTATAAATAAGTATGTCACAAGAATTTTAATCACCTTGCGAAAGAATGACAACGTACATCCGTCCCGATGGATCGCCTCGATATCTTTAACTCTATCTTGATAATGTAATCCGTAGAAAGCTAACGACGAAACCGATAAGATGTAACAGAATTATAATCGATATCGTAAAGAAAAAAGTAACAGGTTGCAAGTTCCATCACAGTCGCATATTGATCAGTGTTTGCGACAGCTTTTGCAATAGGTCAGTTCCAAGTATTTTAACTATGCAGGTACTGTAAACTTGGCTCATTTTAATACAATCTCGGAGCTAACGAGTACAAACTGGTTTTTATCCATTTTATTCACCCATTTAAAAATAATTAGTAGTCACAGGAATCATTTAAATATTAAAACAGTCCGCCAAATTTCTTGGCTATCGAAAACATTGGTTTTTAAATCGCGAAATAAATTTATCGATTGAGAATCGGTTGCCAAAGAGGAATCGCGCGTCCAGGACAAATTTTGATCTCCCTACGCGATTTTGGAAGAGCGACTGGATCTCGTACCTACCGTTAAGAGCAGGCTTAGCGCGATTTGAATATCAGAGCATAGACATAGCGAGAAAGAGGGCGACCGATGGCGAAAGAAAGAGAGTAGACGGGGGGCACAACCGTATGCCCCGGTGCACGTACGTGTGTGCTCACGTTCGTAAAGATCGATCGTGAAAGATCACCTCGTACGTTACCCGGTGCCCGGAACGTAGCCTCTTCTCGCGGTTTCGATCGTGCCTAGAGAACCGGAGTCCAGATCCCAATAACGCTCGCCGTTAGAGGACGTCGATCGGGAATCACCGCAATTTTTACGCGGCCCCGAAAGCGAATTTTCAACAGATTCCGTTGGGCCGGTTCCGGGGCGACGTCGCACGGTCTATCGATGCGTAACACGTGAACGTGCTCTTCGGAGAATATTGTAGCAAGATTTTCCAGACGCGATAAACTTGTAACGTACGAGATGCTGCGAGCGAATCTAACCCACCTTTTGCCCTATGCCATGCATTCCGGCCGTTGCCGTGGGTGTGAATCCGCGGCACGTGTGTGCGACGGTCTCGATAGAGGATTATTATGGCGATTTATGTGAAATTTGTATGAGACGATCGGAAAAGGCGAAATTAATTTCTTCTACTTGCTCGTGACTCCGTCAATAATAATTTATCGCGTACGACGGGAGCGGGAGTCTAATAATTACGCGATATTTCCATCGGCACGGGAAAGAGGCGAAACGATTCATTTCTTAATCGATTTCAGCGATCGTTGCCAGAAGTCGCGGGCCGAGAGAGAGCCGGCGGTATTTTCCGTCTTGGCAGTTATTTTGACTCGTCTCGGCGGCCCCCGAAGACATTATCGGTGACATTTGTCCGCGCCGGACAAAACATGTTCCGGTCCGGTAGGATGACCCTAACGCCGCGCCTTTTGTCGAGCGAAAGGTACCCAGCCGACCCGGCGTGTCTTTGTCATTATATAACGCCATTGTGGCCACACTTGCCCGGCGTGGAAGTCGACTATACCTTTGCATATTATTAAAATGACGATGATTGTCATTTTTCTCCCCCCTCACCCCGCCCCCTCGTTTCTCCATCTACGCGGTGCCCGCCGCCACCTCCTCCACCTTCTCCTTCCACGGGACTTCTTCCTCGTCTCCGCCGTTCGAGCCTCGGTCCCGGGTCTCGCTCGTTTCCTCCCCTCGTCCTTTCCCCTCGCTCGCTGTACGACCGCCAACACTCGCGCGCGCCCGGAACGCCCGTTCCCGACGTTTTCTCGTCGAAAACAGAGACAAGAGACAACCGTACACGGCTTACACGCGTGCAACGAGCACTCGGGAATTCCTTCTTGTCTCGTTTAAGGCGAAAATACACGGTTCACTTTGGTCGAACAATACCGTTTACTCGATAAAATTGAAAGCGAGAACGGGTTCAAGTCACAGTTCAATTGGACCGTTCAACGAAATAGTTCAACCACCGCGTTATCAATTTTTTTTTATACAAAAATTCTAACGTGACTGAAATCATTTATGACGACACAAATCATTTATAGTGAATCATAGATCTTCGAACTTTTTAGCGTCAGTTATGGCGCTCTTTTTATTGAATCAAAAAGCTGCGTACTAAAAATCCTTCGCTCCCTCCAGTATGCTTACTCCTACGTTTCCAGCTTCTGCTTTCTCGCTCTTTCCCGCTTTTCGCACTCGTCCTCGTCACTCCCGGGACCTCTGCATCTGGCTGCATCGCGCGGCGCTTGGCCGAGGAGATCGCGAATGGTAACGTCTTCCTACGTGCGCGCAAAGTACACGCGCCGATACGCAAAAACGATAATCGTAACTTTCGACGTCGATGATGCTCGAAACGAGCCAGCGAGACCGTTGCAGATACGCTACCAGCGGAGGAAGAGACGCGCGCGAGTACCTCGGGCTCCGGGCCATTCAATCGCCTCCGTATGCACCGCGAATCGAAACCCGGCGAAGAGGTGATTGTTCCTATTGATCGGTTATTCAAGCGATTCCGGTACCTTTTTGGATTTTAGAAAGCATCCAAGTTCCCGATGCAACTGACTTTCGAGGGAAAACACGCTGCGAGGGAAGAGATTTTTTTACTTGATTCAGACGAGTTTTTGCGACATTTTTTTCGTACAGAGAATGACGATGTTCGAAAACTATAATGAGCTCTTTAAGACGGTATCGGTAATCAACTGCAATGGAACGGCCTCTAAAATTGTATGAATGAATGTTCTACGTCCTCTCGGATCGATACACGTGTTCAATAAAGCCCTGGGTAGTCTTTCATTGACACGAATGTTGAGACCAGTCGGCGAACAAAAGGTAACGAAGGAGTCACGTCCGCTGCCTTAGATCGACTAGTCGAAGAGGACGGCCGAAGCGAAGAGGGGCACGCGGTGACGCAACCGACCGATTCTTTGGCCCGTCCTCCATCGTTTTCTTCGGTAAATTCGATACACCTGTGTGCCAATTGTTTTGACATGTGTCCCCATTGTGGGACCTCTCTTCGGCAACGGGCCGGGACGGGACGGAGGCGAGCGGACACGCGCGCGTTCCGGCCACCTATTCGGTCTTTCGTCTCGCAACGACATGCGGGTCGTACAGTCCGAAAAAATAAAAAAGTAGGAGACGAGAGCAGAAACGATGGAATCGGTCGTGAAGGGAAAAAAGAGGAGGAGAGGGACGAGAGAGGACGATTCAATTATCTGATTAGGCGACGTAACGGTCTGCTACCGAATCCGACTCCCCAAACTTGGCGCCCCCTTTTCATTCCTTTTTAATTTGTGTTCTCCATTTCTCTTTTTCTATCCTTACGTCTGCCGAGGAGGATATAAGCGATTTTTGGGCGCGCCTCGCGAGCGACACAGGATGTAACCGCCGCGACCGCGCGGAGAAAGTTATGGCTTTTCTATTGTTTCTTCTCGGCCGCCGGTACTCGCGGACTTCCCGAACGGAGCGAGATGCGGCCGGTATCGGAGTCCAGGAATGCAATACGGGCCCGAGATTCCAGTCTGAAACTGACCCTTGTTTGGCTAGAAAATCCTGTCAAATCTCAAAGCCGATGGCCCGATAGAGCCGTCAGGTGTCCCGTAAAACACGAAAAGTTAAAATATGACTTAAATCGGTTTAGTTCAATTATCAACTTTTAAAATCTCTGTGAATAAAATTTCATCGAGATTCAAAATTAAAATAATTGAAACTGTACAATCTTTATGACTTAGAATTAAAAATTGAAAAATATAGATAATACTTTTTTTTTCATTAATTCTAAGCAATGATTTCTCACCGAGGTTAGAATAGACGTTTATTAATGGACACTTTCAATTTATGATCTGATCGAAGCGTTGCAATTTTTCTGACCTCTTAATGAAGTCATTGGATTGTCTATGATCGCTTTAATTAATAACGGTCATTAAATTTATCGCAGTGGCTTTCACTACCGAACACCTTGGGGTCGTCCTCATTTTTTTCTTTCTTTTTTTGCTGCTTCGACTGTACAGGTGGTCAGTTGTCCCGGCGGCGTAGCCCGCATCGTGCAGGACAGGTGAGGGCCAATGAGATAAATTCGATCTGACCCTCATGACCGGTGGGTAGGCAACTACGTACGTCAAAACGTGTAATTATGCAAATTCGCGCGTGAGCTCTGACAATAAAGAAGGTCGCCGTGAGTTATCGGAACACGGTGGCACGAAACTGATCGATTCTTAAAAGCAGTAAAACTTGGTCAATCTAATTTACGATGTCGTAGTTGCCTTGAACGGTGCTTTTATTATTTACAAGCTCCGAAGGTGGTAGTGAACTTTCTAGTTCATCGAAACAAATAAAACGAACTGTGAAGGACACCATTGCACCTGGAGGAATTTTATTGAGGCTCACCCATCGAATTACGAAAGGGGATCCTTGACCACTAATAACACTAGACTATCCCTTATAAATCAAACATCTCACGTTCACTCTGCTTTCCTTTTCGAAATCCGGAACAAACTATAACACCATAAAACATTCTCAGAAAACAATTTCCACTACTAAACTGAAAATTATTAACATATAAATGATAAAATTATTGTTGCTGAAGTACTACATTAATTTACTTTATTTTCTAGAATTATTTTATACTAACAGAGCACGTAATTACGTAAATCTTATTCTAAGGCACTCGCAGGACATTTGAATCTGGTTGAAAATCGAGTTAAACACGCGTTTATCATATCCGAGTAAAATCGAGAGGGACCAGCTAGGATAATACTCGCTTAAAGACGTATACGGCGTAGATAAAGAGATTGGTAGTGGTGGAAGGAAGATCGGGACGGAGAAAACGACCGGTGGACCGAGCAGGGAAGACCGGCCACGATCCTAATCTCCCCGGGCCAAGGCCTCGGTCGAAAATTCAATTAAACTTTTGATATACGGGCGGGCCACGCGGCGTTGCGCGCGGCTGTGTAAACGAAAATTTCGCAAGCTTCACGTACTTTCCTTGGCCTACCCGTTTGCCGATCGCTTCGGCCTCGTAAAACGATTAGGCCACCGCGACGCGCCGCTTCCTTTGCGCGCAAGAGGGTGGCCATAGAATTCACGACGGAGAGAGAGAAATAGAGAGAGAGAGAGAGAGGCAACCGGGTCCAGATTGATGCTAGGCGACGCGTCGTCGGGAAATCTGGACATTTATCTTGGACGATTTGCTCGGACGCCTCGGACGAGCACGATTCTTAACTAGCCGGATATCGAGCGTGCACGAATCATTCCTTCCTGTTCTTTGCTCCTCTACCTTTTTTTCTCTTAGCTATTCCTGGCTTAACGCAGGGACAAAGATATGGCAACAGTGATTTACGCGGAGATCGGTGCGTGGAACTTTTTTTAAAAGGGGATTTTTGGAGAATTTAGAGTACCGTCTTTTAGAAAATCTTTTGGAAACGATGTGCGTTGATACAATTCGGTAAGTTGCGAATGAGAACGTCACGAAGTATTGTAAGAGAGAAAGGTGTATTGAATACTGGCAAGTATTTTAGAAATTTATATGTGGATACACTGGAAGTGATTTCTCTGTCTACTTGATTAACCTGAGTTTTATTATAATTCTGCATTTCTTTTGATATTGAGATTAGTTTGTTAAGAACGATAATCTATATCTAACTACAAGGTCGGCCGTCCCAATCGCCAGACGAGATTCCAGTTCAAAGATAGAATTGTCCAGATGCTGAATCTCGTTTTGATCCTACATCTACAACGCGACACGATTTATTTTTCCACTCTGTTGTCCGGGCGAGAGGGGCAGGGGACGGACGGTCTCCGGTCTTTTGCTCTTCCGCGAGAGGAGAGAAAAAATAGCAGAAGTCCGACCGGGCACCCCCTCCTGTAAAATTGGTCCCGCATCGATTCTGCTCGGACGCGGCATAATCATCGGGATCGGGTGTGGAATTGCCTAAATGCGGTGCGACCGGCGATCTTTTTTTCCTCTCTGAATGTGGAAAACCGACTCGTCATCCTCGGGAATCGGTCTGCCGTGTCGTGAGGCCTCCTTTCTCGGACCGAATCGTCCATCATAGGCAAATATGACAACCGGGCAGTGCCCCCCTTACAAAAGGAATCGGCACCGTGAAAAATCGGACCTAGCTGACGTTGCAGATTCGGACCTCGCAATCGGGGCCCCGCCGTTGCGTCAAGGCAAACGCGAAAAAGGTGCAACAGGNGTGGATACACTGGAAGTGATTTCTCTGTCTACTTGATTAACCTGAGTTTTATTATAATTCTGCATTTCTTTTGATATTGAGATTAGTTTGTTAAGAACGATAATCTATATCTAACTACAAGGTCGGCCGTCCCAATCGCCAGACGAGATTCCAGTTCAAAGATAGAATTGTCCAGATGCTGAATCTCGTTTTGATCCTACATCTACAACGCGACACGATTTATTTTTCCACTCTGTTGTCCGGGCGAGAGGGGCAGGGGACGGACGGTCTCCGGTCTTTTGCTCTTCCGCGAGAGGAGAGAAAAAATAGCAGAAGTCCGACCGGGCACCCCCTCCTGTAAAATTGGTCCCGCATCGATTCTGCTCGGACGCGGCATAATCATCGGGATCGGGTGTGGAATTGCCTAAATGCGGTGCGACCGGCGATCTTTTTTTCCTCTCTGAATGTGGAAAACCGACTCGTCATCCTCGGGAATCGGTCTGCCGTGTCGTGAGGCCTCCTTTCTCGGACCGAATCGTCCATCATAGGCAAATATGACAACCGGGCAGTGCCCCCCTTACAAAAGGAATCGGCACCGTGAAAAATCGGACCTAGCTGACGTTGCAGATTCGGACCTCGCAATCGGGGCCCCGCCGTTGCGTCAAGGCAAACGCGAAAAAGGTGCAACAGGAGAAACACCGTTGCCTAACAGAGAGACGGCGGCGATCGGCTGCCGAGGGTACGTTGAAAGTCGCCCGACGATCGCTATGGAAATCGGTGGTGGTGGCTACACGCTACGGTCTCCATGCAATTGAATTTCTCGGTCTATGGGTCGGTCGACAATCGTTCGTACCTGAGTATGATTCAGTCGCTGACGTGCGTCGAACGTAATTATGATCGAGATAAATCGTGGAAAAACTTTTATAAATCTGGGAAGCTGGTTTGAGGCAAATGTTATTATATAAATGTAACGATGTTATTATAATAAATAATTACGTGTATCATCCTATACAATGTTTTCTTATTCCATGAATTTCCTCTCGTACTCCAAAGTGTATCCTCCAGTGGAGAACAGCCTCGAGAGATTAAATTAAAACCGGGGGGGCGCCGCGACGCGTATCCGAAATTTCATCGTGGCGGAAATTATTTTTTTCTGTTTTACCGGCTATTTTTGCGCCCGAGGAGTGAGTGACCTCTGGCCAGTTCGCGGTGCCACGCCGCGAAGGCGATCGCCTATTTTTAAGCCGCCGAAAAATGCATAGTAGTCTCCCTTTCGAAAGGCACGGGACGAAGAGATCATCGGTAGGCGAGAAAGATGGGACGAGGAGTGGCGGCGTCGGCGTCGTCGTCGGAGGAGGAGGAAAAATTTATTTCTAAACGGCCACATGTCACGGTCAAGAAAACCGTCCCCTTTTTCCCGAATTCCTCGGCAGCGGCCAGAGATCGTTTATTTGAAAAGGGGAGTAAAATATGTACGTCTCGTGGTAGGAGGCAGCGATGACAAAATTAAGGTGAAACAAGTTTCTTAACCGATTTCGGCGGCGCGGCGTTCGATTAGCTTCACAAAGTGGCATCAATCTATTTTTGACCGCGCGTTCCGCGCCGTCTGCAGAATGTATGGATATGTGGAGAAACGAGACGTTTCTGCGAGAATTTCCCTTCCTTCGGACTATTTGGTATGGTAACGAAGCGTGCAAGTTCATAAGAGCAGTAGAAGATCTCTATTATTACGTCAGATCAATCCAGCAGTTTCATCGTAACGAATTGACTGAGAAATTATTCTAAACGAAGGAGAACGAGCTGAAGAGAAAAAAATCTCTCATTAACTTACACTCCTAGCAAAGGCGAACCTGAACTCACGAAGTGGATCGGCTTCTCCTGGTAGTTTTTAGAAACAATATCCGGAAACTGACCGGTCTACCTGTTCGGACGCGCCTAGGCGGCGGTTTCGGTGGCTCGCCAATTTAAAAGTAATTTTCTCGAGTCCCTTTGAAAAAAGGAGCTAGAACTCTTCCCACGGTTGGTCAGCTGGCCTGCGTCCAGAAGCCTCGTACGGCTCCCTTTTATCACTTCACCCCCTCCTTCTGTTTTTTTACGAATTTTCGATTTTTCTACCTGAGAACTATTCCCCGGGTCATCCGAGACTGGGCCGCCACTTACACGGGTCTCCTTTACAGTTACGCGAACGAGATTCGTCGAGACAGATAAAGCGAAAAAAGCTTTATTATTCCCTTCACGATGACGGCGTTAACCCCGAAGCTCGGCCGTGTTCGTGCGCAGTTACAATTCCGTAGAGAACTAGATTCACCGATGAAATTTATCTGACGCGCCGATCTTCGACATTTTTGTTAAATAATTTTGAAAGAAATGCCTCGAAGTAATCCTTCAGAACAGAGGTATTGAAATTGGTCTAATTCTGGACAGGATTTCACTAATGTTATCGTTTTAGAAGTTACTGATTGTTAAATGGAATTATATATCAGACATTTTGTAAAATATATAATGGACTTTAAATACATGTTAAAGCGCGAAATTGTGTACAAAATATTCTATAATATCCTCCGAATATATCTGGCGTTATTATTATTGGGCAAAAATAATAGGAAAATTTTCGTGCAAATATTTATTNAAATATATAATGGACTTTAAATACATGTTAAAGCGCGAAATTGTGTACAAGATATTCTATAATATCCTCCGAATATATCTGGCTATCCACGTTATTATTATTGGGCAAAAATAATAAGAAAATTTTCGTGCAAATATTTATCCTAGCCGATCTCCCGAAACGCGCGCATACCGTGAAACGCTTAGCATAATGTTCCACGGCTAGTTTATATTCATCAGGGCCCATAATTTGAGCTCTACCTGCTCTCGATAAACACTCTATCGTCACATCCACTCGCGAGCTAAATTTCAATTAGCTTTTAAACCCATCGTGCTGTGGTACGTTCGTCTTCGTACAAATAGTGAACGTTTAGAGGGATGAAATTCAATTTAAAAAAAAGTACCTGACGCTCTTCTATTGGAACATTCNCAATTAGCTTTTAAACCCATCGTGCTGTGGTACGTTCGTCTTCGTACAAATAGTGAACGTTTAGAGGGGTGAAATTCAATTTAAAAAAAAGTAACTGACACTCTTCTATTGGAACATTGTTTTGAATAGCTGACGATAAAGTTCAAGGACATTTGTCAAGTACGTATAAATTATTAGGTTCTTCACGTGCCAACTATACTACATTGGCGTACAACTCTTCTCATCTGAATTTCAAACTTCCATAACAATTTTAGTCAAGTTTTAATTAGCTTTATTAATGGAGTAGCAGGATCATCGTTCTTGCAACTTCGACACTTCGAATTTGTTTTACAATTAAGAATATGTGATGATGGATTAAAAAAATTATAAAAACTTAGTATTAGCAGCTGAACGGAGTCAATTTCTTCAGGTACTCTTGGAATCGTCACACGAGACGACGGATTTCGATCTAAGGAACGATCACAACGCTCCGAGAACGGGAATCGAGCAGAACAGAGGCGATCATGAAATCGATCGAACGTATGAATGGCCGAAATTCGATCAAAGGGACGAATCTGTTCGGTCCAAGTCCTAGAGGTCCCGGTACTCGTTCTCTCACGAGAAATTTTGAAGAACACACGTGGTCCATCGCCCCCGGCCGTCCCCCTGTCTCTTTTTTCCCTCCCCAGATCGCTTTTTATAAACCTCCTCCCTTCGACTTTCTCTCTTTCTCCTACCTTGGTTCGTTTTTTTTTACCACGGGGCCCTAGGATTTTTTTCTTACCCCTTGGCCGGCCATCTGCCGCTACGGAAGGGGCGGCCAAGATGCAGGATCCGCAAAAGGGGGTTAGGGGGAGAGAAGGAAGAAGGATGCGCGGCTTGGTGACGGCCAAGGGCGAACGAGCGAGACGGGAGATTGATACACGCTAGAAAGGAGGAGATGAGTCCGAGAGAGGAGCTTGGGTAACGGCTTAAGTCCCAGTTTCGGCCCGATGAGAACCGATCCGTGGCATCCAACAGCTTCCTAGGAAAGAATCTGCCGCGGGATATTAACAGGAAGTCACGTACCATGGGATAGTTCAATGACCATACAATGCCAATAATAAGGGTATTCTTCGTCAGAGCTGGAGATTCCAAATACTAAACCTCAGAAAAGGACGTATTGTAATTTTGTAAATTCAACATACCACAGGCTGTGTATCGTAAAAAAAGTATTGTAATATAAAAAAGTATTATTTATGAGCAGAAATAAAGTTGAGGTTTTCATATGTGAAAGTACAGGCCAATAATTATCATCTCGTCGGTCTGCGAACGTCGATCACCGGTGAAATCCGGCACAATGCCGTTACATTCCCCAAAAAAGGTGCACATTTTTTAAACGAAAAACGGTACCGGGAAGTCGGTTCTCACGAGGAGAGTCGGTCGCGAGATTTTTCCCAAAAAGCTGATGGAAAACACCTCATCCGGCGTATGCTCGCTCGCTCGCCAGTATTTTAATTTTTTTCTGCCATCCCTACTCCCGTTCCTCGTTCGCTTTTTTCCCTCTATCTCCTCTCTTTTACCTTGCGTTCCGTTCTCGGAAAGAATCTGTGCCACTCCGAGTACCGTAAACCCCACCCCTCTCTGACCCTCGAAACCTGCACCCCTCGCCGCGTTCATTTTTTTACACCGCACAAGGTGTTTCCGTCCTCGCGTTCCGCCGTGGCTGCCGCCGTCTTCCTGAATCCCGCGGCCCCACGAGGTTAAATGAAAAAAAGTCGTACGAAAAAATACCGGCGAGGGGGCCCCCCATCACGGAAGTCGCACGTTCGTCGGGCCGCATCGGAATCCGATCGAAGAAATCCACCTAGCGAATCGGCCGGCTACCCCCAGGAGCTACCCACGGAATACATTTTTTTACCCCTGCCGCTTCTCACCCTCTCCGACCTCTCCCGGTGCGAACCCGGCAGGGTGAGAATTTTTTTATGCAAAACTGGACATGGGAAAAAAAGTGTGGCCGATCCGTGGACCGCGCCGCGGTGGATCTGGAATCCACGCGATGGAGATCGAGGAAGACAAATACGCGGAGAATGCAAAAAGGATCTGGTAGCGGCTCCGTCCCGGTGATTTAGAGAAACGATGAATCATCGATAGACCGTGGACGGTGCTGGTAATTCGCGAAACGGAGAAGCCCGGAAGCCCCGGCGACGTTAATCATCGAGGTGAACGGGAGGATTTATAGAGTCCTCGGGTTTATTCGACTTCAAAATTTTTCGCCATCCTTCGTGCCAAGGAAAACACGGAAACTGGCCTTTCACTCTCTCTCTCTGTCACTCCCCTCTTTTCCAATTCCCGGTCAGATGGGAACGAGACGTTTCTCCGATTCCTCGCGGTTCAACGACCCAGCGAAGACAGAGAGTGGTAAAGTCAGGACGTCCAGGCACAAGGATCGAACAGCTGCGAGCTTCCGCTGTAAATTAGTGATCGGTCCTGCTGCAAATTTTAAAGAAGCCGGCCTTTAAATAGCCGGGTTACGAAAATCCCGACGAAAATATCCACGGCGACGAGTTGAACGAGGGGAGACGGCGATCACCCGTCCCCAGTCGCGCTACTGGCTTTTCCTTTTCCACCGAGCCCGTGTTTCTCGAGAGGAACGCGGCTCACGGAAGGAGACGCAAGGACCAGGGCTAACCCTTGCGAGGAAGATGGTCCAAACACCCTTGGCAAGGGGTCTCTGAATCTCTGGTTATATTTGGTGTCTGACTCTGCTCCTCCTCGGGCACACATGCCGCATTGGCGTAACCAACGGCCGAGTACACCGGTCTCGTACTCTCTTACCCTCTCTCTTAAAGAAAAACTTCACACCGTACAATAACAAAAACTTGGAACAAATTTATTTCGCAAGCCGATGTTCGTTGTACGTGGTCGCCCGAGTTTGATAAATTTAATTCAGCTACAGAATCGTCTTCACTGGCTGCAGGATTTGTATTCTCAAACGAGAAACTCCGAGCGCGCATGCGGTGTATGTACGGCTTTAAGAAACCCTTATCAGATACGTTTACGTTGGTGAAGGCTCACAATAAGACCAGTGTCGGCGAAAATGTCCGAGCAAACTGCAGCGCGATATCAAAGCAGCGTTACACCAGAAGGCGAACCCCTTTGGGCACCTTTGCACCTGCGAGAGATTACTTGTCCCAAGATGCTACCGAGACGTTAAAAATAGTTCTGAACTTGTATTATACGCGTTCAACAATGGGACCCGGTGTTGAAGATGTCAATTGATAAACGTTTGATTTTTTATCTAGCCGGGCGTAAGCTGGACAGTAGAAAAATCAATTCTGCCTCGGAGATTTCCAGAGGTTTACGTATGAAGTGAGAGCCAGGTTCGAAGGACAGAGACAGGAAGGCTGCAGTGCGGTTTCACGCGACCTCTTGACCATCTCTGGTCACCGATATACCAACGCGACGCGCAGCCGCTTTGGGGACGCGTTCGCTTTTATCTTTCGCGTTCCCCTTTTCCCTCCGTTTTATGACGGACGCGAGGCAGCGAGGACGGAGCGACACGCGCGCGTACGTCTTGGAGGAGGATGGAGAGGGAGCGATAAACTCCCACGAAGCACTGGACGCTGGCAAACGAAAAGCGCACCGAAAACCATTCGTCCTCCTTCTCCTCCTCCTCCTCCTCCACCTCCTCGTCATCATCGTCGTCGTCGTCGTCGTCGTCGTCGTGGTCGTCGTCTTTGGTCTTTCGTCGTCGTGGCGAGCGGAGGCACATGTGCACGTCGCCGAGTCGCCAGACAGATCTTTTTTGTCCCGCAGTAAAAATAATCTTTAAAACCCCGAACAGGATGCGTTGTTAGGGCTACGGGGGAAGAAGCGAGAGAGACAGAGGGAGGACGGTGTGCGGGCATCGTCACCAACATGGTCCACGACACCGTTTTTTCACCCTTTGGACGATCCTCGGCCCTGTAACGGGTGTCCGAAATTAACGCGGACCCGGAGGACCCTACCGTCTCNAGAGACAGAGGGAGGACGGTGTGCGGGCATCGTCACCAACATGGTCCACGGCACCGTTTTTTCACCCTTTGGACGATCCTCGGCCCTGTAACGGGTGTCCGAAATTAACGCGGACCCGGAGGACCCTACCGTCTCGTCCTCTCCTGCCCGTAGTAGCAGGCATCTGTCGGAAGTCAAAATTACGCTCGCGAGATGCTCCCAGCCCTCTTATAATCTTCAATCTCCTCATGAGCACGTTCCCTACAACCTCGAAGTCTGAACTTCAGTCTCGTTCGACAAATTTGATACGTATCATAAACGAATTAGAAATCGATAGAATGATGATAGAAATTGTAATGATCTAAAAATATTAATTAATAATATTTGTCATATCGATGTGTCCGATTTTATATGAACGTGACTCGTCGTGAAATATATGAGATTGACGTGACTTTTCTATTTCAACTTACTATTCCAGGAGAATTTTTTTGTTAACGACCGTTTGACAGAGAATAAGTGGCGCAAGATATAACAAGTGTGCTACGGCGCGTTGTAAATTGTGCGACGATCATGAGACGCGTTCTTGATTCCACGTTATCGTGGCCTGCTGTTTGACTTAACTAGGCGGCCGTGTTGCTAAATGGCACACGTGTCCACACATGGCGCAAGCAACACACCGCTCCCCGGTGCTCGTAGTCCACGATACGAAATAAAGAAATTCTTGCATCTAACGAATGTCGTGCACTAACGAAATAAATCAGAGGATTCTATCGAGAAACGGTTTCATTCAACCATTCATACCTGTTCGACAATATTGTCCTTCGAGGGCTGTGAAAATTACAGTTTAAGACAAATTATCCAAAATAGACGGTATGAAGTTATTTTTAATGAAAACCATACTCTTTTTAATTTTATTGATATTTTTATTCAATTATCAGGTATTGTCTATGACAATTATGTGCGAAAAACGATATCTATCAAATGACCACTACGATTCCGTTATTTACAGACATCAATTCATATTATCGTCATCATATTTGCTCGTTTCACTAATTTCATTTCTAATAAATAAACGTTTTTATTCGACCGAACTGTTTTTGGTCTGCCAGACTATGGTTTATCATAATCCAGCTTCGCCAAATTTCTTAACCAAATTTTGATTTTGTTGCTCCGATGGACTATTATGCCGAAAAAATCACGTAATTTGCGATGGGTGTTTTTTATTGAATATTGATTTTCAAAATAAATTTTAATAACTTCAACACGCTCTGCAGTCCTATACGACTTCATTGTTAAAATTGTCTATCCTTGTAAATTAGAAATAAATGAAAATGACAAGGAACAAACGGCGTTTGATAGACATTCTTATTCAACATCCTAAAGATATTGTTGGATAACCGTTTAATTCTAATTTTGCAAAGTTAAAGGGCCTTCTACTGTGGTAGCCGCATGGGTGCACCGTTTGAAAATATTCCAGAGGCATGGAAACCTCTGAGGTGAAGGAAGAGGAGGAGGAGGAGTGACCGTATAAGACCTCTTCCTGTGCCGGAGAATCGTAGAAACCCACGGGTTAAGGAGACGAGGCAGCGGCGGCGGCGGAAAAATCGTCTGAACTTGCGGACGTTTGAAACACAGTGCCCCGGCGGTAATGAATGTGGGAGTTTCACACGGGTCAACGGATCGTTGCGTTTTCTAGGGATAACACTACACTACAACACGCGAGGAGCGCGAGGGGAGGAGGAGGAGGCAGAAGACGAAGAAGAAGAAGTACTAGAAGAAGAAGATGCACACGGAATTTCTCTTGGCGCTGACATGGCCCGGCGCGCTATATGGCGTGCACGTCCGTAATAAACAGGCTTGATAACTTATGCATTCCGAATAGACGATACGATCTATCTAGCACTGCAATAAATACCAGGCGAGCCGGATAACCGAGCTTATAAATTCGCCGACATTTTAAAACTCGGGTCGCCCTCTCCCCTCTATGATAACCGCGCCGCCGCCGCCGCGGCCTGGATGAAGTTGTCGTTCGGAACGATAGTTTTCACCAGCTGGACACTTGTTTCCAGTTCCTGTGCCAGTCGCGGTTCAGTTTTAATGGCGGTACGATGTAGGAGGGTGACTTTTGGGACTTCCACCCTGAGAAAATGTTGGCCGGAGTCAGGAAATGGTGCAACGCGGTAAGAATTTATGGTAATAGCATCGTGGTTTACAAGGTTTCCCGTGGTTTTCAATTAAGCATTCTCGAACGGAGTTTTACTTATTCTACGTAAAACGAGAATTTCAACCGTAACTCGAGATATCATTTAGACGTTCAATATTTTGAATTCTGACACGGAAGATGAAAAGTAAAAAAGGAGATCACAATATTTTTAAGGAAGCCGAACGACAGCAGGGGTAACGGTAGGTACACCCAAACACAAATCGTTTTAGATATCTGGGACAGGTCCGTGTCCCGGGACACTGTCCAGGACCCCGAGAACCTCTGTCGCAGCAGCCGCACGACAGATAATTTCTCGGGTTAGTTAAAAGTCACTTCAGATCCTTCTCGCCGACCAGCTTACGATCCCTTAAGCCTGGGAAACATTTTCGTCGCTCCTTGACCTACCCATTCCTTGTTTCCAAATCGAGGACATCAGAGGTATTTTAAATGAGTCGAAGCTCTGGTCATCAAGAAATACTGAAAATCTCTTATCAACACATTGACTGCAACGACATTTGTCAGAATTCTGGTGATCATATTTTCTGATCATTTATCAATAAATGGTTCGTAATGTAAAATAAATTTTCTATTCATTTAAGCCAACCTTGATTTTTATTCCCTTCCCTGAGGCTATCTATTCATATTTATATTGACATACTATCACAAATTACATCGTAACTGCACAAATATGTCAAGTAAACAAACTACGAGATAACTCGTAGTTGGCAATGAACACGTTAATTAACATCATTATTCCTATTTTAAGTAAGGTAAATGTTACAATTTTTATATATGATTGTAAAGGGTTATCCAAAAGTTTAGCATATCTATCAAACGTCATATTTGTTTTATATAATTTTCATTTATCTACAATGATAGACAATTTTAATAATGAAGTCGTATACTATCGCAGAGCGTAACAAAATTATTAAAATTTATTTTGAAACTCGGTATACAATAAAAAGTATCCATCGTAAATTACGTGATATTTCCGGCATAGATAATTGTCCATTGGTTTCTATTGAAAAAGAACTTCATATAGTATTTTGAATAATCCTACATGTTTTACTGCTGTTTTATCATCGATCATTTATAAATTTAATTCGCACAACCGGCGAGACTCGGTTCTCGGCGTGCAGGATCTCGATCTTCGAACGAATAATCCCGTGGAAAGATCCGCGTCGCGGGTATCGATCCCACCGCGGATGAAGGGTTTAGTCACGGAATAATTAATGTGAGAGAGCAGGTACCTCCTTGCGTACCACTCGTCTACTCCACTTTCTCTGCGATTCGACGGCGCGCCGCGGCGTGTATACCTGTTTACGGGAAGTTCGAAGGGAACGCGGATCGGTAATCGGCGACGCGGATCCATAACGTACGCGACTCGCTATCGTATATGGATCATTGTTCACCCACGATTAGATTATTCGGATCGCGATCAATCACCGGGCTCAGCCGGATTTCGTTCGGCGAGCCAAGCGCGAAGTGCGACTCGACGACGTACCTCGACGTTAGAACCGCTTGATTGGCTTAGAAGGTTTTGATCTCGACCCATAATTTTATTTAATTGGCAGCCGTATCATCGAGCTGGAAGCGAACTGGCGAACTTTATGAGCTTCTTCTGTTCAAGGGAGAGCAGCGTGTTACTCGTCATCGAAAACACTTCCAACTGTTGCACAAAGGCGACGATCGCTCCCGCGAATCGTGTCAGGCTTTCATCCGGCCCGTAAAAGAGAGCTAAAGGGAACCGACCAAAAAGCGATGATAATGACCACTGTGCCGGCAAAAGGGACACTCCGAGGCGCGCGGCGAGAAAATTTAACGCGGCGAGCCGCGGCTAACGCGGGTATAACAAATGTGACACCGATCGTCAACAAAAGGCTGGCGCCGTTCCAAGCTGGCATTAACACGCGTGGAAATTACCCTCGGTAATTTAAACGCCTGGCCAGTGTTAATCGCATCGTCACCCTGCCCTCCGGCTAGCAGCCGGCCAAAGGCGTTTCCAAAACCGTCTTCACCGATTCACGGTGGTACACTCTCATTGTCAATGCAATGCTTTCCTCCTCATCGCGTTTTACTGTTATCAGTACGGTAAATGTTGGCCAGTTTATTCTGAGATAAAGATCAAATAATTAACCACGCTATACCGAAATAATGATGAAATAATAATTGACCAGACCGTAGAACACGACGAGCTGGAATGATTAATAAGAAAAGAAAAATAGAACATGTATTACGTCAAATAGCATTAACTAGAATAAACATGAGCAAAGGAACACCAAATGTAGTTCGCGGTATAGTAACTGAATTACTTACGAAACGTGAATTAATATTTAAAAATCTGACGACCCAGTGGCTGAGGGTCAAAATAATTCACAGGATTACAACAGGATCAATGGAAGCAAAATGGAAACCAAGAAGAGGACCGAAAATCGTTGAATCCGGACAAGGACGATTTGTCAAGGAGGGAAAAAGAGAGGGGTGAAATTTGAAAAAACAGTTGCTACCCTCGCAGGAAGTCTCGCAGGGATCCCGCGTCAACGCACCGTCGCGAGACTGTCCGATCGCGCGAGATTCTCGCGCTGGTTCCCCGGTTCTGTCGGACGGAGACGAGACGATCGCGAGGCGGACGGTGCCGGGGCGTGCGAGGAGGACCACGAAGCGGACCGATAGAGACGGCACGAGGTGTGTACACACAGTGTTGTAGATCCTCGCGCGCGTGTAACGTGCACGCCGGAGAGAAGGGAGAGCCCGAGCGAGGGAGAGAAAGAGAGAGAAGAGAGGAGCGAGCGGATGCTCGGTCGGCAGACGCAGATAGTCGCCGGTCGAGCGAGAGCCTCGCGCGCATCGGCCAGGGAAGACGAGGAGGGATACAGCGTTACCCCCACCACGGGGGTGAAAACTACCCCGAGAGCGCGTGGGGTGTCCGGCCTCGGCGCCGAGGCGAACCGAGCGCGTCCGAAGCGAGCGCAGTGCCCGACACGCCAGGTCCCGCACGGCACGACTAGGCGCACCGTCCGGCACAGTCCACTCAGAGATACGACCCATGCTGGACCATCGTCGCTCTGGTCCACGCCGGCATAAGGCATCCAGCATCCGCGCGTCAGACCACACGCTGAGACGACGAGACCAGCAGCTCACCGAGGACCGCGGCCAGGACGCGCGTGATCCTGGAACGAGCACGTTGCCCCGAGCCTGGTGCAACAACACCGGAAGGACGAGATACCAGCGTCGTCGTTCCGATCCTCGTTGCGGTTCTCGTGATTTCAGTGCGGACCCGATATACGACGGAAGAGTAGTCCAGGAGGCGATCGTCCGAACGCGCGTTGTTGTGCGTCGCGCGATTTTCAACAGAAGTTTCTAATTGTAAACTGGGACCAGTGTTTGTGCCGGGAAACGTGTCAGCGACAGGGGCCGACAGGACCGAACGGTTCTCCACACTGAGACAGTTTAACTCGTTTTTTTTTTATTTATTTTCTTATTGTTCAATAGTTTCACTTGACCCAAAGATACGTGAAGGTGAAATGAATCCTTGTTGACGCCCGTGTGACTCTCGGACGACACGCGACGGCCACAGCTGGCCGCGAGGTGACCCTGCTACCGGGAACGTATCGCCGATAGGTGAAACTCGTCGTCGATCGCTAAGTGCGAGCGTAATCCCATGAGAATTAATCTCCCGAGTTAGAGTCAAGTGTACGCGGAACTCGACTTCTTTGAGGTTTATCCCGGTCCCATTTCGAGTGGAAGATAAGTCTTCGTATTTATCGTCATTATACCTCATAAATCGGTGTGTATATGTGCTCCGGGACGTGTGTAGTTTCGTCTGGCTGTCGCGAACGCGGCGAGCTGAGCGAGGGACACGATGAGGACGAACATTAGTTGACGAAAAGGTGCTTCCCGGCCGACTGTCAGTTCCGTCTTCGTCGCGGCCAGGTGCACCAGACGATCGGACGGAAACCGCTAATTGTAAGAGACCGCGAGCCGAACCGAAGATACATTCGAACGACGTGAAAAAAGTGCCTCGAGAGGAGGGCTTCTGTCGCGAAGCACGAGTCCGAGCCCGGATAAGTACTGAGAAATAAGTGTGAAGTTTCTCAAGGTGGAAACAGGTGACACGTCGGATGGACTCGTTTCACCGGAACAACGCCACGGGGCGGAGGTGAGGGGGAGGAGGACAGAATCGACGACGATCGTCCGCTTTGCATAGCCAGGCTCGAAGGAACCGGCGTCCTTCTAGCGTGGTCCTCGCCTCCCCCTTTTCTTCTAGCCAAACTTTTCCGAAAGAATCGTGCCCGTCTTCGAGGGGAGACCGGTGAGCAACCTTCCGTCCTGGAAGTTCATCAGAGGAAACGCGCGGATCGGTGGGAGACGCGTAAATCGTGCGACGCGCCACGAGGATCGACCAAGAACGTCATCATGAGGATCAAAATGCCCGCAGTAAGGATCGCGCAAGGTGAGTGATTTGAGAAAAACATGCATCTCTGATTAGAAACGATACTATATCGCGTGGGAGGCGCGTGTCGACGTCTCCGCGTCCGTCGGTTTGACCGGAACAACAACGCCGGCGGGTCTCGTTCCGAGCGTGACATTATTTTTGGATTTTGCGCCTGGTCCCGCGACGCGACGCGGCGTCGACGCGCGAATGAACTTGAAAACCCGCTGAAGAAACTCTCCCTCGATCCTCCTTTTCGAGTACTTTCCGTTTCGAGGAGTTCACCAAGTCTTGGTTAATTGAAAGCGGCTGGCGATAGTTTTGAATTTCTCGCGACTTTCAGTGTTGTTCTTATCAATTTTATTCATGTTAGAGCCGCGGTACTCTTGGAAGTTTCAGACGTGATCCGATTAAGCGCATGAATTGTGAATTTATTAAGTAAAACTGAAATCGCAATGGAAATTGGACAAAATGTGTCGGCAGACGTGAAAGTTCAATGTTCGTCATAGTAAGAATAATTCCTCTATAATGTCTTAAATCTATACAAAGTCGCGTTCGAATCCTTGTACATTATAGTAACAATGTTGTAGTGTCCAATTTCATGATTCTTCTAAAAGATTGATGAACGAAATCACATGATCCAGTGAGTTGAACTGGAAATTTAGAAGCCACTTTGCGATTCGCAGTAACGGCAAGTCTGACCGATTTGTAGAGCCCGATAACCGAACAAGCTTCGAAATCCTCGTCGCTCGCGACGGGCCATAAATCGTCCCCAAACATGACCAACTCTGCCCTAATTCTTCCCGATGTCCTTAACCCGGCGTCGCGGAATCGATCAGTTACGATCACCTACCGCGGATGACTCGTCCCAAAATAAACAGGCCGAAATCATTTCACTCTCGCCCAATTACTCTTCCCCCGTGGCCTACGAAACGCAACCTGTCGCCTCTCGCGGCAAGGGCAAACTAAAAGCAGTCGCGTTGAAAAAAGAAAAGACGCGAAAAAGGAGAGCGCGCGCGAAAAAGGACCGAGAAGACTCGGTGGCGGTCGCGTGGCCACGGTTAAGGAAAAATAAAAGACGCGGACGTCGTCGACGATGACGTCTAGAGAGACGAGGCGACGGAAAGAGAGCGAGACTTTACGAACTCTACGCGGGCCGAGAGAAAGAGAAAGGAAAAGGGAAGGAATGAATGAATGTGGAGAGGCGCGGGGATGGTGGCGGGAAATGCGGGGTAGCAGGCCAACGTCTTCGGAGAACTCGTCGCTGGTTGAATTTTTAATTAGTCCCCGACGCCCCCACTATCTCGTTTCCCCAGCCGGCCGACGGAGGGTGGAAAAAGAAGCCGAAAAGACGGACGGAGAGGGAGCGAGAGAGGGAGAGAGTGAGAGAGAGAGAGAGAGGAAAGGAGGCGCTCAAGGCGGAGGTGGAGAAAGAACAGAGCCGGGGGGTGGGGTGGCCGAGGAGGGGCGGCATTGTCATGCGCGCGTTTTTCAGAGACTTTTCCACCCCCGTCCGGGGGGTGCACACCCTTCGCCCCGCGTCGCCTCGAGTCGGCTCGCACCCCCTCGCCCTCGCGGAGAGAAGAGAGCGGCGGTGGCGGCAGCGGCGGCGACGGCGGCTCCGTTTTCTTAATTACAACTGCGATATTCTTTAGTTCGCGCGATGACGCCGCCGCGAAAAGATACCGGAATATTCCACCACCGATTAACCCCGCGGTCCCGTTTCCCGGAATCGTTTTTTCATTTCCCACGATATATCGATCGATCGATTGCCCGATCCGATCGATTGCCCGATCCGATCGATTGGCCAGGATCGCCATGGGAAGGGTGGACGTGCAGTTTCTTCGCGTCTGTCTTGAGAAACGGTGTCGTACACGCATCAAACTGTCAAAAATGTCGCGTTTCCGAGATCGCGACGTCTGTCGACGTGATTGGTGTCTTCGTCGGTGATCGGAAGCTCTGTCAGTGTCGAAAAGTGATATAGTATACGCATGTCTAACACGACTGCCCGACGACCCTGGCGGTGTAAATCAGTTGTCTTTTTACAAAACGATATTCCTCGCTCGTTACAGAAGAAATTCTTTAGAGGCTGAGATTGTAAACATACTTTAACAATTACAAGATTGCTTACAATGTAACTAGCTGGATGAGACACTGGATTTGATTTATTCCTACGATCATCAGTATACATTGTATGGAGTCGTGATTGCGAGAGCGACGAGATGCCGACACAAGAATTCGCGATCGGAATGTGACAATAACGTGCGGACATACACGCGTCGCGTGTCGCGAGATTCGGCAACGGGATTTACGATTTTTTTTGCAGAAATTCGGGTATCGCGTGATTTACAAGAGGTGAGCCGATCGGCCAGAAGTCTCAAACAATTTTCTCGGCTTGACAGGCAACGTACACGGCAACTCGAAGACTGATCGACGTTTCTGATTACCATAATTCGTGTCGTCCTTCCCGCGATTTCTCGATTGCTCTGCGTTCGTGCTCGAAACGATTCCCCGCGTATGAGATACCGAAACTCAGAATTCGAGACAAACCTTTAAATTTCTGTTTGTAAATGCGGATTATCCTGCCGCACCGCTTCGAAGCTACGACTCCTGTTTACATCGCGATTATCCGCCTTCCAACTCGTCCTACATACGTATAATCGGGTAAATACATAGATCACGCGTTCCGGCAAATTCCGTGAACAATCGACTACTTCTATGATATACCACGGCGATTCTGATTAAATTTTATTTATAGCCGATCCTCGGCTCGGCTTCCCTTCGATTCCTGTCTANCGCGATTTCTCGATTGCTCTGCGTTCGTGCTCGAAACGATTCCCCGCGTAAGAGATACCGAAACTCAGAATTCGAGACAAACCTTTAAATTTCTGTTTGTAAATGCGGATTATCCTGGCGCACCGCTTCGAAGCTACGACTCCTGTTTACATCGCGATTATCCGCCTTCCAACTCGTCCTACATACGTATAATCGGGTAAATACATAGATCACGCGTTCCGGCAAATTCCGTGAACAATCGACTACTTCTATGATATACCACGGCGATTCTGATTAAATTTTATTTATAGCCGATCCTCGGCTCGGCTTCCCTTCGATTCCTGTCTATCGACGTGACGACACAATTCCGATATAGTAATTTCTGCTGCGGACAAATTTAAGATCGCATGCAACATAATACAAACTTGTACTCATACTCTGTTAATTTATGTGTAACGATTGAATAGTACAAAGACTGAAATCAAAAGCTTGTTCCATTTTCCTGCCCTGCTTTAAATAATACTACAATTTAATACAGATTCCTTTTAAATTATCTAAGGAGGAATAATCGTAATCGAGGAATAATCCTCGAGCTTCCAATGGAAATTTACAGAATCGAAAATCATCAGGACGAAGTTGGTCATTATTTATTCTTCAAGCTTCTTTCTTTCCTTCTGGATGAACGAGTAAAGACAGTATGGCGACACGTTTTATTGGAATAAGTAAATTCCTAATTAGGCAAGCATGACAGAAGGTATACGGTCCATTCCAGCCAAGGAATGGAGCAGAGACAGCTGTTGTTTGAATACAAAACAACGTTGAATCGAGCGAAATATAGGCGACAGCCAGAGGAAAGTCGTGTGACGAACGAATCGCCAGCATTCCGAGTAAATTATCGCTTCCCTGTGGACCGTATCGCTTAGGCGTGCAGGTAGATGATAAAAAATGAAAGGGAAAGGTTGGAAGTGTTCTAGATACTTTACATGTAGTTATTTGATGATTCGCGTAGCCTCCTACGTTTCGCTTCCTTTTTAAATAGATTGCAATAAGTGTGTCAGCCGGGGAAACGTCGGAAGATTTTGTTTTATTCAGTATATAAAAATAGATCGGATAAATAAGTTGAACAGGATATCGAAGTTACTGAATTGCGAACTTATATAGAGCGCATTTTATAATTGAATCGCTACCTGATAATTTAATTAAAACGATCAAGAGCGTAAATAATCCCAATTAATTTTACACGTTTTCGAGTTACATTATGATCGAACGATATTCAATAATTCCTTACGTACTTCAAATATAGTTTCCCTATTAACAAACTTATACAAACAGTAAAATTTTACGAGCCGCTGCTGGCACGTAACGCTTAATGAACTCAATCAACGTTCTCGGATTGAAACATTAACTCCCCTGTGCTCCATGGATTATGCACTCATATTATAGACGTTCGATGATGCTACGTACTATTGAAAATTTTCCTAACTTCTCCGATATGACATTGAAATAATTTAATCCGCAATTAATACGGTATCGCAATCATCTAACAAATTCCTGACCGAGCCGTACGAAAATCTATGAATGAGAATTATTCTACTTAGACGAATTGAATAAGAATTCGAAGTTTATTGAAAACAAAGTAGAATCTGGAACCTTACTTTTTAATTTTAATAGGCCAGCGATGTTTTTTTGTAAAAGTGGATCAGAGAACGTATCGCAATTTTACCGTAAGCGTGACTTGTTAATTGACGCAATTACGCCCGCATAGCAGGACACCGGGCCGCGCGGTGCGGCGTCCTGCGACAGCCAGCGTAGCTCAATATCGGCCTCGAAGTACTCTCGAGGATGTTATTTAGCAAACAAAGTGAGTTTTACGCGCCCCTGTCGGCACGTGCACGGCATATGCGCGTTTTCTATGCCCGTGCGCGTTAAATATTGTCTTTGATGCGGCCCGTCGGAAGCCCTTCTCCGACTCTCGGCTATCTCCTTCCCTCGGCGTCCCTCCGGCCTCTCCCTCCTTGTCCGACCCGGGCGAGCCTTTAACAGCCGCGCCGACAAAAAAACTACTTTGATTTGATTCCTTAGATTAACCTTTCGGGCTTTCGGCGCGTGGCGAACCCTTTCTTGCCCTCCGTTCCTCCCGGGTACCTTCGCTATCTCCTCGGAGGAACCAGCACGTGGCCAGGTAAGAAGCCTGTTCCCTCGCGCGCGCGCCTGCGACGGAGCCCGACTTTTGATCCCAGAAGCACGCGAGCTGCGCAAAAACGTCTCTGAAACACGAGTCTCGCTAATGGCGATATCCTTTCTGTGTCGTGAGGAAAAGTTCTGGCCGACGTTCGCTTCGTGAGCTGCGAGACAACAAAATTTCGTGTCTCGCTCTTCCCTCGAGATCCTTTAATAGGTTCTTTTGATTACGTAAACTTTTTAATGGTCAGGCTTGCAGTGTCTGTAATATTTTAATTAATTGGACTTGTGAACGGACGATTACGAGGAATCGATCAGATAAATGGCTACGGGATAGATGGCGTCACTGGCCACCTATGTCCGATGTCGCATTGACGTTCACTACTGAATAATAAAAGTGTTTACTGACAGATTGACTACATCAATTTTCTAGTAATTGCTCGAGATTGAGCATGCAAACTTCAATCACATGAATTAATTACTACAATGTAGGAGAAAATGATGGAGTCGTTATTGTGACAGAAAATTTTCTAATGTCTTTTGAAGATGCCGAGCTGATAATATAACTCTAGCTTCTGCCGATTACCCTAACACTACTAACTTATTCCTAAACACATGCACGAACTTTTATTTAACCGGATTCTCACGAAAGAAAACTACAATTTAAATGCGACGTGTTAATTAGATGTTTGAGAAACGATCGCTCGTTTAGGTGTAAAAATCAATTAGCTATCCTGTTTCTCGTCCACCGCCACCAGGAAATCTACTGCGTACCCTTTCGCTATTTTTCCCGAACGGCTGCTGTATATCGTCCGTCCAATCTGCTGTTCGGCAATTCCGGTTGAAATACGACGTCGTCGGTTCGCTCGACGACCAAGCTTATTGTCTCTCCCTGTCGTCGGCGGATCCCGCAAAACGGGGTTAAGACCGCGGAACAGATCACTCGACGTATCGAACGGAGATTTATTATCGATCGATTTTTGAGAACGGGGGTCAGAGATAATGATTGTCGTCTGATTGTAAAATGAAAATAGTATACTCGAGGGAAAGGATCTCGTCATTGCGATGCGAAAGGATCAATGTAAAACGTAAAACTGGAGACAGCTCCATTAAACAAGCATTATCTGGGCAGGGTCAGCCGTTTTCCACGCTAATTCGAGATCCTATTCAAAGAAAATACGTCGCTCAACAACAAATCACAACAAAGTAGGAATAAAGGGTAGCAAGGTCTAGCTCGACTTTCGACCAATAATGGATTTACAAGCACTTCGAAATAGGCTTTTTCAGAAGCCAGCCTACCTTCTTTCATTTGTCCCCGAGTGGTTCGCAGACGTAAAAAAGGAGGAGAGAATAAGGCCGTCTGACCCACGTATGCGGATACACTGTCCGAGCCACGGCGTTATAATGGCTAGGTATACTAGGGCCAAGGGAAATTTATGTTGTTTGCAGTGTCAGTTTCCTGGTCCATTGTCCGACATTGTCCGAGTCCCTCCTCCCAAGGTGCGAACACCCTTCGGGGCGATAATCTGCTCTACTCTTTGTCGGCTACTTCCACTTGTCCGGGAGAGAGGGGAGCCGTCTACCTGACCAGGGGTCACTTCGGAGCGCCTTGGCAAGGTGCGCCTCAACCCTCGTGGACCATCGCGGACGGTGCCACCCCGATTGTCGGCCTTGCGCCGAGGGTCAACCTGTCTCCTCTCGCGATCAAAACGCGCCCCTCTATTAGTCGATCGTACCTCGATCGCCGTCAGAGAGGTCAAGTAGCGCGTTTTTTGTCCCTTGACCCCGCTCGAGAGGAGATTGGATTGACTGATCATGATGGCGCGTCTTCAAGATGATTATTTAGCTATTTAGAAAGTGTACGTCCTGGGTGTCGGTTGTTTCACGGATGATGAAGCGAGCAAGGGTCAACGCCGAGTCTTCTGGGAATTTTCTACGCCGATCGATTATCGATCAGCTTCTAATCGCGCCGCTGTCCATTATCCAACGAGGAGAGTACTTCCGATTAACAGCCAAGTTCTTCTACAACTCTTTACAGTTTACCTCTTGGATACTATGTACTTTACTGAATACAGTTTGCACTCGGTGTAATTAAAGGTCGCGTTCATGTTTGTGTGGTTACGTTTCTAATTACAAACGACTTGAGTAAAATCTATTTCATACTCGATTTAAGTTTGTCCCTTTTCGGCGCGTTTCTCAGATACTTGTCACTCGTTGTAGTTCAATATTCGAGACGGGCTCGTATCCGTAAGGAAACCACGTGGCTAGCACACATGTGGACTAAGCTCCTCTATAAATAGTAATGCCAAGTTCAGGGGAACAGGGTGGCGCGGGCCGTTTTTAGATTTTCCACCGGTTAGGACGCGGAGCCGGTAGAAGAGCGTCGTGCCACTGATCGCGACCCGGTCTAAAGAGATTGGACAAGCGGAAAGCCGCGCAGCGTGTAATTAAGAGGAATCGGTAAATGGCGAGGGCCTCGAAGACTTGCGATCCACTCGTTCGATCCGATATCTTTCATCTCGCTGCCGAAGAAGTTGCATTTCACGAGGAATATACGCGCGAAGCCGTTCACGTAACACGTGGAATTGTTCGCGAATCGCGGTTTAACCTTTGTCAGGCCTCAAACAAATAAGTAGCTTTTAAGTTACGTTATGTGGTTTGTTCTCCGAAGGTACACTTTGTTGCGGCGCTCAAAGAAGGAAAGTTCAAGTTGTAATTGCCGGTTTGATTGACGATTTACTGCTGGTTTCGGAAATTTACGACGACCTTCGAAAGTAGAACTATTGTTCCGTCGACCTTCGTTTCAGAAATACTTTTGAAAAATATGTGAACTCTGTTTAAAGGAATGCTACGAATATTTTGACAGAATTCTACAATTTATTATGCTATTATTTAGTATATTTCGAAATAACTTTCTCTTTTGGATATACAGCGTAAATATAGGACGTCTTAAAAGGTATCCGTCTATTCAACCCGTTAACAAAAGCGAGTCTAAACCGAATTCTCATGAGACACTTATGGTGGGGCCTCGAAACAGACTGTAAACGGAAGTTACTTCAGCGCTGATTTATTTATACGGCCACTGATAGTAGCTTTTTCTGAAATATACGAATATATCGGTAAACATCAAACGTCAAACGTCAGACTACGTTTATGTTTCGACGATTTGCAATATGACATTATTACCAAGCCAGTAACGCACGAAATTGTTTTTTTCGTAGCAAGATCATAACCGACCACTGTCATATGTCGGCGGCTGTCTCCCCTAATTTACTCAAAGTAGGGGAGACAGCCGTGAAAGTGGGAAAACATTAGAAAGTGAGATAGCATCACTACCCTGAATCTTTTCTCTTTTTCTAATACTTTCCCAAATGTCATATTCGGCACTCGAATCAAGTTAAAAAGGGAGTCGACGGAAATTCAAAGANACGAATATTTTGACAGAATTCTACAATTTATTATGCTATTATTTAGTATATTTCGAAATAACTTTCTCTTTTGGATATACAGCGTAAATATAGGACGTCTTAAAAGGTATCCGTCTATTCAACCCGTTAACAAAAGCGAGTCTAAACCGAATTCTCATGAGACACTTATGGTGGGGCCTCGAAACAGACTGTAAACGGAAGTTACTTCAGCGCTGATTTATTTATACGGCCACTGATAGTAGCTTTTTCTGAAATATACGAATATATCGGTAAACATCAAACGTCAAACGTCAGACTACGTTTATGTTTCGACGATTTGCAATATGACATTATTACCAAGCCAGTAACGCACGAAATTGTTTTTTTCGTAGCAAGATCATAACCGACCACTGTCATATGTCGGCGGCTGTCTCCCCTAATTTACTCAAAGTAGGGGAGACAGCCGTGAAAGTGGGAAAACATTAGAAAGTGAGATAGCATCACTACCCTGAATCTTTTCTCTTTTTCTAATACTTTCCCAAATGTCATATTCGGCACTCGAATCAAGTTAAAAAGGGAGTCGACGGAAATTCAAAGATGTATCCAAATTTCATTTGGCGAAATTCTCAAGATTTTGTGAGAAAATTGTATTTGAAAATTGCTTGACTGTAATAAAGGCTATTCGTTCAAATCTTCACGTCGACATTCATTTTTATGTACATACTTTTTTCAAATCCGTGTAAAATTTATGAAATGTGCGTTGATTCAATTTTTGTTCTTTATATTTAAAAAAAATGTTCATAAAAGAAGAATGAAAAAATATCCATGTGGATATTTGAACCAACAGTCTTGCTGATCACCAAACATGTATACGTATACACTACAACATTCGTAGTTACTAACACATCAATAATCGAGGTCCCACCTAAACAATCGCCTGTCTGCTTGCGCAAATCTCGTTCGTTCTACGAATCACCGGAAAGGGAAACGGCGATTCGAGACGCGGTTTTCGGCCGGCTAGCCAGGATATTTGCTCGAACGTGAGACACGGTCGACCGTATTTAAAAGAAGCGACGGGCGAGAAGTACAACGGAACGAACGTCGAGAAAACGAACGAGACGCGGAGTCGCGTCCAGCCATTGGATCGGTCGTTCCGGAAATCGAATAAGAAGCCGGGGAGAACTGGGGCCGGCGTCGACCACTGGCGTGGCCGGTTTTCGCTCGCCGCTTTTCGATTGGCCGTTCATCGATAAAATTGCTCAGCGGGACGCGGTTTTTTTTCGCGAAAAAATCGAGCCCGGTCGCCCGAACCGGTAGAGTGGGATCGTGATCGAGATAATTCATCCGCAGAGGCAGGACCAATTGCGTGGCCGATCCGCGGGGGGCCCGCAGACCGGATTCGATGGAGGATGAAGAGAAAAAAGAAATCGGGGGTCAGACTTTTTTCTTGCGTCGCGTAGAACTCGTGCCGCGTTGATTGGAACGCGTCTCAAGGTTCAATCAAACGATTTCTAATGTATCAAATTTCATGAAATTTTCGCAGTCGCTGAATGAAATAGCATATTACCTATTCGCATAGCACTATAGTAAAACTACAAATATGTAATCAAATATTTTCATTTCGAGAATGCGTTACAGCGGTTTACGATTCTTCGACCGTAAATCCAGCGCAGTGTAACCGGTAAACAGGTAACGCCGAGCGGTACGTAGTTGCGCCCTGAGTAGTCGTAACATTTTGGGGAACTCCCGTTTAGGATCCGGGAACAACGGGACAACGCGGCCGCGCAACGCAACAGGGTTCGACTCCCGGCCACCGCAGACCCAACAGCTCGCGTTAATTCTCGCTCGAGAAAATTTCGCCTCGCGCGATCGTTAATTATTTCGCGTGACATGCTTCGGCACTTGGCGCGTTCGCGCGTTGTCAAAAGTTTGCATTCGGATGTTTTGCGGCGAGTTTCGCGGGCGAGGGACGTTTTGAATAATGTAACAACGGGGCGCGCCGCGCCGCGCAACACAGTACCCGCGGCCCGTCCGTGGCACCCGCGCCGCGCGCTCTCCTCCTTTCCTCTTTCCTCTCTTTACCACGGAACTTTCTAATTAACCGGCGCTGGCCCGCGTCGTTGGGAGAGAAACCGGGGAAACAACCGGGGAAGAAGGAGGCCGCGCCGAGAAAGAACGAGACGGCGAATCAGTCACGATACCGGACAATACAAAGGCCCCCGGTGGTATTTCGTCGCGTTCACCGTTGGCGATTCTCCTCATCGTTCCCCCCCGCGCGCTGCGTTTTCTCATCGCTCGCCGCGGCATTCGACGCGCAGCCACGAATCGCGCTCCGTTTACACACTCGAGTTCAACGTACAGCGAAATCTCCAAGTAATCTTTTTCGATAATCAAATATCTCAAGACTTATATATAAAATTTGCAAATTTTGTTATATATTTACAAGTTGGTACTATTAACCCTTTGGGTACGGATTTATTTGAGAAAATATTTGCATGTGGAACGAATATAATTTTTGGTTGCTTGGTATGTGTGTAAAAGCAGTACATTTTACGTAAGAATTTATTTATTTCTAAAATATTGATGACATATGTAGTGTTAAGATGTCTTCAAGTAATTAGAATTGCAAAACAAAAATAAATTAATAACAACAAAATAAAACTAAAATGACGTGTCTCAGACGTGAAATGTACCCAAGGGGTTAAGTAGAGACAAGAAACGTTGAACGAAACTTTCATGACTGTTGGTTGCGATAAAAAATAGCGAAGAGAAAATTTTCCGGACTCGTTATCAGATTTCCCTCCGAACGAAAAGAGCTGACACTCGTACGCACCTTTTACCAACTATAACAACGTACATATACTCCTTTTGTTAGAGGAACTCGCGTTGCTTTAAAAACCTTGGCACAAAGGTCGCAGCGGCGCGCACCGCGCAAACGTTGCAGAAAGTTCGACTCTTTGAACGTTATTCTCGCAAGCTTTTTCCTTGTTCGCGCCGGTAATTGCGCGAACGCCGGCGGAATTCACCGCCGCGGCGTCCGATTCTCTATCGCGCGAAAGGTGAAAACTCGGCGGGGTAAAGGGCACGCATGGGCGGGCGCCTCGCCACGGGTGGAACGACGAGAGACGTGACAGATACGTCGGAAAAGGATTTTCGATCAAGTCGCCAGCTGGACCGCGGCTAACTGTACCCGCGTGATTTATTTTGACGAAGAAATCAAGAAAGGGGTTTTTCCTTTAAAAGAAGCGAGCAGCGACCCGGCGACCCGTACTCGATTGAAAGGAGGACAGGTCAACCGCGGCGAGGACCTGTTTGGCCGTTTCTCAATGGACAATGTCCTGCTGCCGGTCGGACAAAAGGACCCCCGGCAACTCGGGGAGATCCTCCCACGATACGCATGTGGAGCGGCGAGAAGGATCTAACCCGGCGCGAGTGGGAAACTAGCCGAGAAAGAGAAAGATACGCCGCGTATATACCCATTCACAGGCCCGTGAGAACCAGATTTCATATTTCTCATAACCGTCTAGTCTGGCCGACCGCGGAACGGATAGACGCGCACTTTTCTCGACGCGTCCTCCGTTCTTCTATTGGGATCCGTTCTCGAAACTAGTCAACTCAATTTCCCCTTTTCCCAAACCCCAGCTCTGATATTTCGGTCACCTTTGACCGTACACCAAATACGATTTCTGTGTGAAAGTTTTCAGAATGAATTTCATTATTAAATAAAATGCTGTAGTATTAATTTAATCAAGAATGCCAGGAAATATGTAAATATGGATCAAGATCGATCAAAGAGACTGAAATGGTTAGCAAGCTTGTCGCGATTCGTCCGTTTCCACCATGAGAAGATTTTCAGTCAATTTCATTATTAAATAAAATGCTGTGATATCTCTCTCTCTCTCTCTCTCTCAATTTAATCAAGAATGCAAGGAAATATTTAAATATGGATCGAGAATGATCGAAGAGACTAAAATGGTCAGCAACGCCTTGCTTGTCGCGATTCGTTCGTTTCCACTATGAGAAGATTTTCAGAATGAATTTCACTATTAAATAAAATATTGTAACATTAATTTAATCAAGAATGCAAGGAAATATTTAAATGTGGATCGAGATTAATCGAAGAAAGTAAAATGGTACGTCCTTGGTCAGCAATACTTTGCAATTCGTCCGTTTCCACCATGGGAAGATTTTCAGAATGAATTTCACTATTAAATAAAATGCTGTAACATTAATTTAACCAAGAATGCGAGGAAATATTTAAATATGGATCGAGATTGATCGGAGGAAGTAAAATGGTATATCCTTGGTCAGCAACACCTTGTACGTCGCGATTCGTCCGTTTCCAGCATGGGAAGAGCGAACCCTTCCCTTTGCAAGTATATCTGATCGTCGGCCAGAAGGAAAAGCGGTCTCGTGACACGTGAGAAACACCGCGTTTCCGGAGGTCTTGAGCTTTCGAGCCGATGCCCCGAGATTAGATTCCCGAGCTAGGAGAGGACAATGCAGACGTTGATGATAACGAACGGTAAACCAGCGTAGGTGGACCGAGATGGTACGTTTAGGTGGGACCGTGGGATTAGGTTTTAATTTCAAGGGTTAATTTAGATTCTGCTTACGGTTCACNTGATCGAAGAGACTAAAATGGTCAGCAACGCCTTGCTTGTCGCGATTCGTCCGTTTCCACCATGGGAAGATTTTCAGAATGAATTTCACTATTAAATAAAATGCTGTAACATTAATTTAACCAAGAATGCGAGGAAATATTTAAATATGGATCGAGATTGATCGGAGGAAGTAAAATGGTATATCCTTGGTCAGCAACACCTTGTACGTCGCGATTCGTCCGTTTCCAGCATGGGAAGAGCGAACCCTTCCCTTTGCAAGTATATCTGATCGTCGGCCAGAAGGAAAAGCGGTCTCGTGACACGTGAGAAACACCGCGTTTCCGGAGGTCTTGAGCTTTCGAGCCGATGCCCCGAGATTAGATTCCCGAGCTAGGAGAGGACAATGCAGACGTTGATGATAACGAACGGTAAACCAGCGTAGGTGGACCGAGATGGTACGTTTAGGTGGGACCGTGGGATTAGGTTTTAATTTCAAGGGTTAATTTAGATTCTGCTTACGGTTCACCTACGATTCTCATTTTTATCTACCATTCTCACTTCGTCAACAGAATTACATGTGCGTTTCAACCTAGCGCTAATGACTCATTAAGTTCTTTTAAATATGAAACAAAGGATTATAACGAAGATTTATATTTGAGAGAAGATTTGGCTTTCACAAACGACGACAATCGGGACCCGTGCTCGACTTAGGTAAATTATCAATGTCCCTAAGGGTCGAAGGAAAACACGAGTAGTGACATAAGAAATTCCTCCCACTTCCTCTTTCCTGTGTCCTTCTGTTCGGTTTCGGTTCGAAGACCGCTGTTACACCTATGACCTCGATTCCATTCGAAAACAAGTGGCCGTTAGGTCCGCTCTCGTTCCTAAACGATTTCGAGAGTACCTTTGAAGGGAAAAAACGCGTCCTTAAAAGGGAAAACGATCATCGTACAAGATATAAGAAGAAAAGCTTTCTTCCATAAAATAGGCGGGTCGGGGGAACCGTCCCGACAAAATGAGAGTACGAAACGCAGTGTTCGGTGCGCATGACCTACAAACGGGTCCGATTTTTTCTAAATCCCTGAAGGGGCAACGTTTTTTCATCGGTCGGTCCACGTACGCGAGAAAAGGGTCTCCGGAGGAGATAAAAAAACGCATATGCGCGCCATTTTGGCTCCTTTGTGGGGTAGGTTCACCCCGGCGGCTCCGGATTCAAGTCCGAGGTTAAAAACTGTTCACCCCTCGAGGAAAGTCGAAAGAACCGAACGGGTTTCCGGGCCGTGGGGAAAGGAAAATGGGAGAAGAGACGTGTAACGATGAACGAGTGGAAGAGAAAAAGTGGGGGATTCATATAAAAATTACCCCCACCGTTAGAAGGACGCGCCGGTAGGTCCTTTCTATTCTTTTGATATCCTGTCGCCGGGGCCCTTTGCCGTCCCTGCACGGGGCCCAATAGTCCAGTCAGCATCCGAGCATGAGAGAAACCAGATCTCCTCCGCCCCGATTGATCGCGATTACGACCCGTTCGTCCGTTGGCTAATTAGCCGATTAATTACGAGCAGGACGATCGGTCATACGTCGGCTTCTCAATCGCGAACGCGTGCAATAGTGCTTTTCGGACGAATCGATGGTGGTGCGCGTACGGAAGCGTCGCATCATGGAAATCGTCGCCGCGGACCGACGCGTAATGGCGTTCAAAGGTAAACAACCAGGTTTCATCGTAAGAGGGTTGTTCTTGTTTAGAACATTGATCCCCTTCGTTTTTAACAAGTGAGGAATAATTTTGTGATGGAGTACATGACACGCACGTGTAATAGAATTTCATAGAATTGAACATTGATTAATTCGCGAGTGATTCGTGATACTAGTAACGAAGTTAATGACGTGAACGAGATTTGTATTGAGTTACGAGAGTCGATCGACTCCAATTATCAGAGTTCTCGAAATGAAACCGAGATACATCAGTCAAATTACTTCAGATTAATTATTTATTTAATTCCTTTCGAAATAACTCAACGAATTAAAAATCGATTAACCTCGTTCAAACCTGATAATGATTGCAAACAGGGGAGTATTGCACCGATTAATTCGTGATTAAACGTCGGTTTTTAGATCGATCGCTTACGAGCTGCGATGTATTCCCACGTATCGAGATTTTCGAGCCGGAGCTCGTCGAATTCCAGAGACGGCTTTTGCCTCGGCGAACGTCGTCGATTTGATCGGGACGCGGCCTCCATTATCGGGAAAATATCTCGCGGATCCTCGCGCGGGGGTTTCGATATTCCCGGCGACGTGTGCCAGAAATCCATCGGATCTCTTGATTCGGCTGTGTATCTCGCGGTTCGAGAAGACGGAAGAGCGCGGGGCACACGTACGCGTTCGCTCGCGTCCGTTGCCTCGGCTCCTCGTCGAAGGAAATTGCCGCGACCCAATACTAATGGATAATGGAATTATTGGTTACGGTCGGAGCTCGCCCTGGGGATGATCGTAATTCAATTGCTCCGATGTGTCCTCTGGACGTTTTGACAGGACGGATGTCCTAACAAGGAAACCGCCTCGGGACATCCTCGCGTATATTTATCTCCCCGTGTGTGTGCCCGTGCGTCTGTCTGGCCGCGTGTACATGTTGCGTCGCCGTCGTCGTCGTCGTCGTCGTCGGTTTGTATCCCGGCGCGTGGAAAATGTGTCTCGGGAAAAACTAGTTGAACGACCGCGGACCGAACCGTCTGATGAAAATCGAAAACCGAGCGACTCGAAACCTGGCGGAATTGCACCGATTGGAAGTGTAATGACTGGCTATAAAACGGTTATAGTTGCTTTTTGTTTTCTGAAAATGGAATAGGCTATTATTGAAGTTTGATAATTGCTTCACGAAGATTTGACCCGCAGGGAATTGTTCGCGGCGAAGAAACGACGTTTGGTAGTCATGAATAGATACATTCCGGCGTAATCGAGGACCGTTCTCGCGTACGGGAATTACAGTTTGATATCAAACTTTCTTCCCGTTTTACGAACAATTATTTGGCGGCTAGTTTAATCGCGCGGCTGTAAAATAAAGTTTCGGCGAGTTAAGGCCGATTCATTTCGATTCGGAATTAATTAAACCGTGGAACGAATGATCAAGGGAAGAGAAAATGGCCCGGGATTTAATATAGAAGATCGTCTCGTGAATGATCGGCACGGAATCGAACGTTTCATCTATTTCAGCTGAAACGAGGAAAGAAGAAAATTAATGTGGGAGGACTAATAACCCCGGGACGTTTCCTGCAGCGGTTCCTATACGCATCGGACTGTTACCTACCCCCCGCCCCCCCGCCCCCACTCGTCGATGGAAATTACGAAGTATCTCCCGCAATAAGGGAGAGTCACGCGGTACACTGATCGAGGCATTACAGATGTATGGACCAATTTGTAAGCAATCCAACTTACATTCGCGGGCCAATATCGTATTTTTATGTTATCTCCTCTCCGCTGTTCGCGGCATCTTCCCGCGGCCAGCCTTGTTTTCTCTCAAAGCGTTTACGTCAGGAGAATCCAATCGGAAATGTAAACATTAAAGCTATTTCTTTATCTGTTTAATTATCTGATCGACAGAAGTAATGAGAAACATTTTTAGTTTCTCAGAATCACTGATAGTAGAATAGAAATTATGATGAATACTGTGCCGAGAGCTATTGTAACGTTTTTTATAAAAGGTTCATTTTCACGAAGAACCTCTCAATTACTCATGCCGGTAATTTCTTCTCGGAACGCGGAACGTGCCGGTAAATGAATAAACGACCGACGACAGTCTCGTTGTATCTACTTCGGACCGGTTTCGCGGACAGGTTACAGGAGTGACGCGTGCGTGTATGCATATAAGGGAGATTCACCGTGAAGAGAGGAGCGGACACGTGTCGGGGTCCTCCTTCGCGCTCACCTTCGCCGAGAGGCACCGCGCCAGAAGAGGGGTAGAAGCTGCGTAACCTACGGGGCCCTCTCCGTCTCTGTTCCTCCCTCCTTTTGCTCGGGTACCCGTCGCCGCAGCCACCGAGCCGCGGTCCAACATCTGCCCCCGAAAAAACAAAAGCCCATTGTCGTTAACGACCGGTCGCGCGTCTCTTGTTTCTAAGCGAGCGCTTTTCAATCGTAGGCGAATAACGGACCCGGAGGCCCCGCTCCGTGGTCCATTCAGGCCCCGTCTCTGTCTCCGCTCTCGCCGCGATAGCCGTTCCCTCTCTCTCTCTCTCTCTCCCTCTCGGGCCCTCTTCTTCATCCACCGCGAGTTCCTTTCGTCATTTCCTCCCTTGTCCACGATCGTTCTCGCTTTTTCACTTCTTCAGTCCTTCGTTGAAGGTTTCACAGTTAGGACATAATAGTTCTGCGTATAATGTATCCTTTGCCTGGATGCTTACTTCTGCCCGTTATTGGACGCTTTTCTAGGATGAAGACGCTTGACGGACGATTAAAATCTCGTATGCCCTTAAGGGATTGTCTTGGTCAGGTTCTGCGCAGTAGAATTATCTCGCATACCGTTCGATTCAGGTACGAGTCCTTCCGGTACTTGGAATGTTTCTTTCTTGGAGCTACGATACTATCTGAGGGTCTCGTGTCCGAATTCTGACGGATTCTTCTATTTCCTTTCTATACCATCTTTATGAACAGCAGAGTGATTCTTCTTTTGTCCGTAAACTATGTTTTACGGAAAATATATCTTATCTCGTGTTAATTCTAATTTGACATTCCTAGAGAAGAATGATAGCACACATGACAGACCGTACTGCGTTTGCGCGCTGGCCAATGGTCAGCCTGTGCTCCGCCCCGAAAGAATCGAACGGTGTCCGCGCATACATGAAAATGTAAGAGCAGAACGACCTGGACAAGTCAAAAGTTTATTTCATATAGAAATACAACGCGCCGGTATTAATCAATAAAATATTTATTCCGTTGCGACGCCAGCAAAGTTCAGAACTACTTTTAACATGGAATCAATATTTCTTTATATTTACGCAACAGAAATTCTATAACCGAACTCTTCATCAGAATCTAAAAACACTATTGCGACTGAAGACCATTTGGTAGAGTAGAATTTGATATAGTTGGAGATAATTGGCAGAGACTTGAAATGGAGTAGAAAGATGAAGAAGTAGAAGACAAAGAAGGAAAGTAGACAATAGGCAGAACGACAAAGCGGTGGGGTTTCGTTATTTTTACGCCAGTGTACCGGCCCTATTCGGATGGATATGGATACTTGACTCGGGGGAGAGATCGATGTATGAAGCTTCTGCCAATCTCTATGTTAATGGACCGAGGCATAAGCCGGGGACAGGGAAGCGAAGAAGCCGCGAGGAATCTCTGCCAGGAGGTCTGCTGGAGGACACTTAAAAGTGAATTGTTACGTCTGCGGCTGACCCCGGGACCTTAGCCCCTCGAACTACGGTGAATTATAAGACTCGCGGAGAAGGAAATTAGATCTCTACATCAGAACCACTCGCGTTTTCCTACGGTTAGCCAAATTTTCCTGCCACCCCTTATGCCTACACGAAAATTGAGCAATACACGCTGACGTAAAAGCTATTCTTTCGTTTCTCGATTGTGAGAAATATTTCTAAATGACGATCATTATAATTGGATTAAATGCAAATCTTACACGATGATTGAATTATACGCACTTAATATTTACAAATTAGTAACTGAACAAGTTCTACGACTGATTTAACTCTGGAATTCGATTATTGTAAGACATAAAATATGAAAAGTTCATTGGTGATCGATAAATGTTCCACTGAATTCCTATAATTAAATCAAAATGCCGTTCTGTCTGGAAATTGGAATTCTATTTCCATTGAAATAACCGGAACGGGTGAACTTTGAGCAGAAGGCTAGAGTGACAGAATAAAATATAACAAGACTTCCTTGGGTGGTCTAGGATACATGTCCAAGGGAAAAACTACAAGTGTCCTTTTATCTTAAGTGTTTGCAGCTCCGGGCGAATTCTTAAGTGTGTCCTCTGTTTAGTTTCGTACGAACACGTGTGAGTTCCCTTCTCACGATAAGAACTGGACACCGTTGTCACACAGTGAAAAGGTTCCAAAAAATCATCAAACATTTCAGAAATACAGATTTCTATATAGCATAAAGACATTAAAAAATCGGATAGCTTCGATATTTCAAAAAATGATTTTACGTAAAAACGATGAATACGTTTCATGGAGGATAGTTTAAAAGGGACGAATGTTTTCATGTTTCAGCGGAAACCTCGCAAGGCACCACGTCCCCAGACACCGTCCAATGCGGGGGTTGCAGGGTGTCGTACCCCCTTGGCGAGATCGTGCGTTTCATCGAGCACAAGGTGAACCACTGTCGGAGCAGCCTCCAGGGTTGCCACAGTCCGCCGGCGACCGCGGCGCCGGAAGACTCCGACCCGGAGGATCCGCTCGCGTTGAAGACCGTCGACCAGGACTCGAAGCTGAACTCGGTGCCCAGCATCTCGGCGCCCATCAACAAGAGGGGCGGAGGCAGGCTCGAGAGCCCTCCGACGCTTCAGGGCCCGGGCCCAGACGCTGGGAGCCCGATCGAGCTGAAGGCTAGCGCGAGCTCGACGCCTAAAAGACGAACGGAACCCTCGGACAAGGACAAGGAGGACTTGCCGAAGAAACCCAAGACCGAATCCGTGGACGCGGACACGAACACAGTCAATTCCGGTAAGTACTTCCTCGACTCGATTATGTCGGTGTCAATAAGACCTGCAACGAAGTTCCGCCGCGAATCTCGGTAGAGTTTTGCCGCGAGAAATATGTATTGAACTTTCGAATGCAAAGTTTAGTAAAAATAGTGCGCCAAAGTCTGCGGCATCATGCGATATTTATCAGGTTCGTTTATGATTCATGCACGTTAAAGACGGTTCCCGGTGTCTTGACATGTTCCACTTGGAGTTTGGGTCTCTCTCGAGTCAAGGTAGCCTCTATAAATAAATCGCGTGTGTTCCGGCAACAAATGCTGGCCGCGCTTTCACATCCTATGGAACTTCCGAACTGCTCTCTCTCGATAGAAAAATAATATCAGCACAGAACTAACAAAGTTGTGCTTAATATATTTGGTATATAGATTTCTGTAAATAAATTGAAGCGACGAGAATGAAATGGGGAAGCTCGCTATCAACGGTCGTGGACAACTGTCATCTGCTGCGTGAAATTTTTGGTTTCGGATTCGGACTGGCCGAGGGGGCGAGAAAGAAAGAAAGAGAGAAAGGGAGTTTTTAAAGTACAGTTACGGGCTGCCATGTGATGTCGATCGTGGTTCAACGAGCATGGACAATAGCCGCGGCAGATTCGATTTTTGAATTTAAAGAGCTCGCTCGGGGATTGGGGTGAACCTGCCCCCATAGTCCCTCCCCTCCCCCTCGTGACCCTTTTTTATCGGAGACCGCATTGTCGAAAGTTTTAACGTGCGAACGTCCCCGGGTTTGCTTTTTCGACGGCCGTCCACGATGAAAAGTCGCGTAATTAGTTTTATTTTTTAATCCCGCCGATCATCTGATTCCGGCCTCGAGTGCTCGCGAGGGAATTGTATTAGGTGTTGAGTTGCTAATCAACGTTTGCAGACAGATGCACGATCGTTGAGCCGATTTCCCGATCCAATATAAAAGCCTCGACTACCCTTTGACTATCCCTAACTTTAGTGACTTATTAAATTGTCGGAAAGATCATTAGCAAAATGAATCCTAATACAATTCCCGCCTATTGTTTATTTTCGAATTAAGACTCAATATGTCTGATGAGTGAATGGTGGCGGGAATAGAAAGAGATGGTTTCAATTTCGCACCCATTCGTCGATTCGAATCAACGCCAGCATAGGCAAGGCGCGACGCGACGTGGTTTACTCCGATTAACTTCAAAGACGCGGCTTCGAACGAACGAAATTCATGCGACCCGACGCCCTTGATGAATTGAAAGCGCGGCCNCGCTCGCGTTGAAGACCGTCGACCAGGACTCGAAGCTGAACTCGGTGCCCAGCATCTCGGCGCCCATCAACAAGAGGGGCGGAGGCAGGCTCGAGAGCCCTCCGACGCTTCAGGGCCCGGGCCCAGACGCTGGGAGCCCGATCGAGCTGAAGGCTAGCGCGAGCTCGACGCCTAAAAGACGAACGGAACCCTCGGACAAGGACAAGGAGGACTTGCCGAAGAAACCCAAGACCGAATCCGTGGACGCGGACACGAACACAGTCAATTCCGGTAAGTACTTCCTCGACTCGATTATGTCGGTGTCAATAAGACCTGCAACGAAGTTCCGCCGCGAATCTCGGTAGAGTTTTGCCGCGAGAAATATGTATTGAACTTTCGAATGCAAAGTTTAGTAAAAATAGTGCGCCAAAGTCTGCGGCATCATGCGATATTTATCAGGTTCGTTTATGATTCATGCACGTTAAAGACGGTTCGCAGTGTCTTGACATGTTCCACTTGGAGTTTGGGTCTCTCTCGAGTCAAGGTAGCCTCTATAAATAAATCGCGTGTGTTCCGGCAACAAATGCTGGCCGCGCTTTCACATCCTATGGAACTTCCGAACTGCTCTCTCTCGATAGAAAAATAATATCAGCACAGAACTAACAAAGTTGTGCTTAATATATTTGGTATATAGATTTCTGTAAATAAATTGAAGCGACGAGAATGAAATGGGGAAGCTCGCTATCAACGGTCGTGGACAACTGTCATCTGCTGCGTGAAATTTTTGGTTTCGGATTCGGACTGGCCGAGGGGGCGAGAAAGAAAGAAAGAGAGAAAGGGAGTTTTTAAAGTACAGTTACGGGCTGCCATGTGATGTCGATCGTGGTTCAACGAGCATGGACAATAGCCGCGGCAGATTCGATTTTTGAATTTAAAGAGCTCGCTCGGGGATTGGGGTGAACCTGCCCCCATAGTCCCTCCCCTCCCCCTCGTGACCCTTTTTTATCGGAGACCGCATTGTCGAAAGTTTTAACGTGCGAACGTCCCCGGGTTTGCTTTTTCGACGGCCGTCCACGATGAAAAGTCGCGTAATTAGTTTTATTTTTTAATCCCGCCGATCATCTGATTCCGGCCTCGAGTGCTCGCGAGGGAATTGTATTAGGTGTTGAGTTGCTAATCAACGTTTGCAGACAGATGCACGATCGTTGAGCCGATTTCCCGATCCAATATAAAAGCCTCGACTACCCTTTGACTATCCCTAACTTTAGTGACTTATTAAATTGTCGGAAAGATCATTAGCAAAATGAATCCTAATACAATTCCCGCCTATTGTTTATTTTCGAATTAAGACTCTTTCGATGTTTGTAACGAAATCAATATGTCTGATGAGTGAATGGTGGCGGGAATAGAGAGAGATGGTTTCAATTTCGCACCCATTCGTCGATTCGAATCAACGCCAGCATAGGCAAGGCGCGACGCGACGTGGTTTACTCCGATTAACTTCAAAGACGCGGCTTCGAACGAACGAAATTCATGCGACCCGACGCCCTTGATGAATTGAAAGCGCGGCCTTTGAGATTCTTAACTCGGTGCTTACCTGTGCAAATTGACGCGGGCGTCCTGTTTTGCATCGGAGGGAAAAAGGGAAAAAAGAGGGAAAAGGGCCGAGGAAAGAAAAAGAATAAGGAGGGAAGGTAGATGGAGCTTACAATTAGCGTGTTCTCGCTTTTGCAAATATTATCACGTCCACTAGAAAGACCCGACACAGTGCCACCTTAAGAATTATTCGATCTTAATTGTGCTCAGTTGAAAAGCGTTGCTGGGAAAGCGCGAAGGAAAGGATCTAACGGAATAATGGGTCAATGGTTCCGATTATCATCGGAAAGCAATGATTACCTTCTAACACTTGACTATAGTTGGAAATTAGGGGGATGATTTAATTGATTTTCATTCTGCGATTTTCGAACTACATACAGTGACTTTCATTAATATTCGGACACATTTCGAAACGGTATAAAATTTTTAGTATTGGATCAAAGAACTTTATCTTCTGTGGAATTTTAGACAGCTTAATTTACTATAGAATGTTTAACAAAAAATTTAAAAAACTTGGAATTCATTGAAATCGCGAGGAAGATAGTAAAGGACATAGTTTTTAACTTTTTTA